>JAVLVB010000003.1:3028943-3081441 GCA_032876305.1 Orestias chungarensis
TTTTGTCTATTCTTCTCCTCCCCTCTCATGCCTCCTTTGTGTGTTTCTGGATTTTGCCCGACCGCAGGGCAGCGTTGTCTGGGCTTGATGGGCCAGACAAATAATAGCCAGTTTGGGTTTATTTTTTTGACTTTTTTTCTCCCCTCTTTTCTTTAACCACCCACTCAGCCGCTGCTGCGAGAAGAAAAGTTGTGGCAACAGAAACGAGACGCCTTCTGATCCGGTCATCATTGACAGGTAATAACATAAAACATGTCCTTACAAATATCCACCTCTCCTCACTTTATGTTTAGTTGGACGTTTCTCTTTGCAATTGTAAAAGCACTATCCTACATAACAGAATCGAGAACTTGAACTTATTACAGTATTTTTAGGCCGTCCCCTATTGTAGACCAAATGTGACCTGACACTGAAAGGCAACCTGACCCACCATACAGTTTCCCTTATAAAAACCTTCATTCATTCTTTCATAATCAATGATTAATAGTTCCCTAGTTATTTTGGTGTGATCATTGAGTTTTATTTATTATAAGACATAGTCAACTAGTTCCCATGAGGAACCGAACAAAATAAGGGGTGTAGTACCAAGTTAGCAGAGGTTACTATAAACTAAACTGAAGTTTACATAACATTTAAAAGATTTAATAAACATTTACACAAAGATTTTTATTACAACGGTATGGATCAAGTAAATCAGTAAAAAAAAAGTATGAAATTGACCCTGACCTGATCTGAAGATGTACTTTTCTGTGAATTTGGATATTTTATGCTATTTCATATTACTTCCTTTCCATTAAACTAGTTCAATATGACTTAAGAATAATCCCTGCCTAAAAATTTACCTAAACTAATGGGGGAGGAATCAGAATTGTGTATAAATGTGTGACACAGCAAAGAATGTGACTACAATTGGATTTTTGGAAACTTTATCAGAGGATTGTCAAAAACAAACTCTTCCTTCGCATTGTGTAAAATAAAAGTTTGAAAATGGAAAAAAAACAGAATAATTGATTTATCCTAAAAAATTGACTAAGCAGCGAGTGACATAAAGACGGAGCAAATAGGACAAAGAACAGTTTTGAATCCATTTTGTTTGCAAAGACTGTAAAACAAAAGTAATTTAATGTCAGATATTAAAACATTAAAATCAATGAGAAAGATATTTAAAAAGCATGTTCAAGGAAGATTATAAGACTTGAGGATGTCTGAGTCAATTCTGTGAACTTTGATCTTCTGATAATGGCATAATTGTCAAGTGTAATATAAACCATTTCCTCCATTGTTTTGTGATACAGTGAGGACACATCTTAATCAATCCAGTATTTAGTGTAGAGATTGTTGTCATTTTCATTTTGACAAGATGATTCCTAAAGAACAATTGTCTCAAAATTTGAGATATAGTCAATTATCAAATAAGGAAAGATCCATTTTTTTGTGTCAAGTGTTTGCTGGACAAATATTATTTTCCTCAAGAAATCATTTACAGATGCAGCTTTTGGCTTGGTGATGTTTTTTTTTTATTGACTTGAGAATTTTTCCTTTGTCCGTCACCAAATGTGCTTTCTCTCTAAAAACACATTAGACATGTGTTGTCATGGTCAGTTACAACGAACGAGTGAAAATCTGTGAAAAGAAGTACAACAGCCTAATAAAAAGTGAAAGAACTTGGAATCTCGTTGAACCATCAAAACTGCTTACGATACTTCATACTTGGTTTCTTTTTTTTTGATACTTATTTTCTAACGCACATTAAAACAATGAATTAGTTCGTGTTAGTCTCCTTTAGTTTTGTATTAGTTAGTTAGTCTCCATTTACAGGTGCATCTGAACAACTTGCAAGACCTTTCTAGGCCTATTGGCCATTTTTCTTTCTAATTTCTTCCTTCCACTTAACTTTCAATGCTCATGTTAGAAAACAGCACTCTTTGAAATGGCAATTTTTACCAATGGGCTTTTGACTTGGGTATGATTGTCAACTCAGTAGTCATTATCATGGTTGCATCAGATAAGGCGATAACTTGTCAGAACATTTCCGTGTTAAATAGTTTTATTTACTTCTATTTTTGTAATAGTCCAATTTAATTAGGAACTGTTATATTTTTTTGAACTTGAGATAATAATTTACAGATTTGCACCTGCCTGTTTGTCGTCACAGGATTTAGCTTTTTTTTTATTTTAATGAATGGTTGCTTCACCTCTTTCGACATTTCACTTGAAACACGGTGTAAGGCCGGATTTCCTTTATTTAGAAGCATGCATCTACTTCCTTCCTCTATATTGACTCTCATAATAAATGCTCACCTTCACAGCCTTTTGTCAGGCTTAGTGCCAGATGACCACCCCTCTGTAATCAGCGTGCGGGTGAGACTTCACGTCCCGGGGCTCCCTGAGGCCTTGTACTGTCTGCTTGGCATTAATCGCAGTGATGAATGCTCAGGAGCAAACCGTACATGTGGAATAGTTTCTTTGTGACATCAGAGATGCAACCCTCATCACCTCTTCCCCTCTCGGTCTTTCACTCCCACCTTTTTTGCCCCTCTTCCCTCTCTTCTTCCCCTCAATTGTCTGTCAGGAAAACACACACTTCATATACGTCAAGGATCTTTTTCTTTTTCCCCTCCTCAGTTCAAGCTGGCTGGCTGTTGACAGTGTGTCTCCAAGGATCTCTGCTGAAGATACTTTTCATATAACGGAAAAGAAAAAAAAAATGCAGAGTTGTATGTTGAGTTTTCCCAGAATACAGCAGCACAGCTGCTTTTCCTATTTACAGTGGCATACAGTGACCCCCACGGCCCCCTTTTTTATTCTGTGCTTCCTCCTAACATGGCCAGACATCTTTGAAATGAGCTTGTAAGTAGCTGTTAAGTACATCAGAAAGAACAAACCAAACTTTTGAACTATCCTTATACAGGTTTAGACACAAATGCAGTTCTTGTGGGTGGAAATCAATGCCTGGGAGTATGATCTACTCAAACCGGGTCCATTTTATCTTGATGGGAGTCTCTCCATCATGACTGAGTTGCAGAATCTTTTCCTGAGGGATCAAACAATTAGCAGCCAGTTATTTTCTGATAAGCCAATGAAACCGTGACCCACATTGGCTTTCCTATTCTAGGATAAAAACCTAAAGGTTTGTGTTGCGATCCTTTATTTATATATGTATATGGATGTATGAACAATTGTCTGTGTGTCTGTGTGACCCTTGCTGTGACCTTTTTCTCCAGTCACTGCTTACAGCTTAAATTATTCATGTGTGTATGGATGTGTGTGTGTGTGTGTGTGTGTGTGTGTGTGTGTGTGTGTGTGTGTGTGTGTGTGTGTGTGTGTGTGTGTGTGTGTAGGAGACGGTCTGTTTCTGTGGCTGCAGTAATCAGCCTCCTGCTCCCAGCCCCAACACCTGTTCTCCAATTAACATGCAGCGTGCTGGGGCCCACTCGCTCCCGTCACCCAGTCGTTGCTTTTCATCCCTTTTCCTCCATCTCTCGCTGCTTATTCTCACACTTGCAGGCTTATGCCTCCTTCCTTTAACCCCCCTCACCACCACCCAATCTAATGCACATCTCTCCCTCTTGTAATTTCCTCCATATTCCTACTATTTTGCTCCCAATTTCTTAATTCCCATGGTCCTCTTCTCTTTCCCTTTTTCATTCCTTTCGCCCCCTAACCCATTCCCTTTAGTCTGTCTAATTTTGCCATAATTAGGCGGTGTCATTAGGACACCTACCCAAGCACAAGGGAGTTTGCAACTCCCCAAACGGCTCCAAACCCCCACTTTTCTAATCTCCTTTCCATATTGTTTCAGCCCCCCTCTCATTCTCCCCTCGCTACTATTGCTGGTGCTGCTGCACCCACCCCCCTCATGCAGCCCCCCTTCACCCCTCCTACCCACTAATCCAGATTTGAGAGAAAAGAGAGAGGAGATCACAGCTGATCCATGAGGAGGGATGGGGTTGGTGGGTGTGTGTGTGCGTGGACGGAAGGATGAAAAGGGCAAGGGCAGCCGCTGACAAAGAGATGACTCAAGTTGCTTATACGGGTGAGCATTATCTAATGCTCCACTGCCTGCTGCTTCTAATAGTTTTACATCTGTATAATCTTAACACTGATGAACCACCATGCTCTTGAAGTGGCTTCTCTGTTTGCAGAAGGCCGGCTTTTCTTTGACAGACGTTGTGACCAGCTCACTGATTGGTTTGATAATTGATCCGCAGAAAAAGAAAGACAGATCGATTACCCTCGGCTCATCACCATAAATGTTACTCATAAGGAAATTCTTGCAGGTGAACCTTATCCTGCCTTTGTTTTTTCATTATTTTAAACAACATCTACTAAATCTAAGTTACAAAAACAGCTTTATAGCATTTTTGCACCAGTCATCGCTCTATCTGTTCTTGCAATATTAATCAAGCCAGATCTGTTAATAGTGGCGTTATTACCTTTCATGACCCCTGACCTCTCAGAAACTACATTGGTTATGGCCGCAGGATTTATGAGGAAAGCACAGGTTTTTACAATGGAGACAAACAGATGTCAGTATTAGTGTTACTCGGTGCAGTTTAGACTGGGAGGAGGGGACCCGCGGCCATCGCCATGCGAGTGTGTGCTTTTAAATTTGGCTAAGAAGCTCAGATCAATAGTTAGTCATAAGGAGTGTGTGGAGGGATCCATCGTATGAGGCCTTCTGAGGGGCAGCCAATGGTGATCAATGGTGAGCACTATCTCACTAATTGATCGTGTTTCCAAGAGGGCTCTCTTTTAACAAGCCACTGCTCAGAGAAAAGAAGAATAATCGATAGATATTTTCCAATGCTGTCAATGTACCTTTTTCCTCCCCCGCACCGTTTAAAGTATGAAAAATCTCACATTCTGTTACATTTTCTTTTTAAACTCTGAAACATTTACACATCCAACATATATTAGATGTTAAAAAACATCCAATATTCTGCCGTTTCACTTCTTATTGCTCCAGCTGAAAATGACTTCAGGTGCTCAGCTCCAAAAGGAATCCATTACTCTTAATCCTTGGTTGTGGGCGTTATTGATCTGTTTGTAGTCTTGGTTCTGGTCTTGTGTAGTGCGGGTACATGTTGTTTTCAGCTAATGAACAAAACAGCTTTAATTTTTTGTTTGTATCTTTGCAAATCAATTTAGCAGAAAATTGGTTAGCTTCAACTCAGTTTAAAAAATATCCAGTTTGATGAATCATATCACTTTTACAAGTTATGGACTGTTTAAGCTGTATTTTAATGGAATGAACCGAACATACATGTTAAAGGCAAGAAAAACAACCCCTGATTTCAGTTTGAAGTTTGAAATGTCTCCACGAAGTTTGAGTTAGTAAATTTGCTTCCCATTTGTTGCTTTATGCAAATCTCTGCTCTCTGCTGATGTGGTATGTCAGTCCGACCATCTGTTTCGAAGTTAGCCTTTCCATATGCTTGTTCCCCGGTTGTCAGAAGCAAACTTTAAGAAATAAACAATGATG
Source organism: Orestias chungarensis (assembly GCA_032876305.1). Lineage (NCBI taxonomy): Eukaryota > Metazoa > Chordata > Actinopteri > Cyprinodontiformes > Cyprinodontidae > Orestias > Orestias chungarensis. The sequence continues at coordinate 3,034,429 of JAVLVB010000003.1, forward strand.
CAGTAGTTATTGTGGAGGCCGTCTACCTTGCCCCCCACAGCAGGCTGCAGCAGTTTCTTCCTGTCCTGCTAATGTTTGGGAACTGCGGCCTCCTCATTTTTCTGCTCGCAGCCAAAAAAACAAAATAGAAGCTAAAAAGTCTTTGGGAACAGAACATTAAACTATCAGCCAGAGAATAAATGCGGCAGCATTTTCTTTGGACCGTGTCAGGGGTCGAATTCCTCCCCACTCCCAGATGCGTACTCAAAATCTGCCGCCAAGTCGCTCTGTTAGGCTGTAATACGGGGCTTTTTTAAGCTTTTGTGTCTGAGACATCAGTTTAGTTACAGGAGACTGTTTTCTCACACTCGCTGTATAGATTTTTATGTATTACAGCTGGTTATATTTTTGAATCCAGGACTATAAAAGGAAACTGACATGCTTGCCTTCTGTTGATAGGTTAAAATATAATTTAATATATAACAATACTCTCTGGGCCTAATGCAGACAGTTTGCTTGTCTTCATTCGTAGGCGTTTTTACAAGAGCTTTAAACACTTTGTGGGGATTCAGTGGCATTAAATACCGTAATTTCTTTGCACTCCTGCAAACGATGTCTCAGAAGTCTTCTGATAATAATTTTTTAAAATCTTTTATTGAGAAATACTTTTCTAAATGACTTTCTTTGACAATACGTAAATGTCCTCTTTGGGGAAATGTTAAAAACAAAATTATCAGTGAAACAATTGGTACACCTACAGTCAATACCACGTACACCACTCGTTTACGACTTTGTCTTCTTCACTGAAATTGATTACGATTGGAGAAAACAAGAGTGTAGGACGTTTATAGTGAACAAAGTCCTGGATCTTCTTTAACACAAGGCCAACGTACAGAACCTTCCATCTAACAGGTTTTCTCAGTGACAGAGTTCAATTTAGATAGGAACAGTTAACTGATGCTGCCGGTATTCAGCTGTTCTTTAACAACATACCACATTCTATTGTCATAAAAAACTAAAATGACCATGGAAGAAGGTTTAATTAATTCTCTGGTTTATGTAATTTTTGTGAGGGCCTATGATCTTTTTAGATCACCATCCTTTTAAAAGATCTAATTTAACCCCAGTCTTTGAGAGGAATCCATCAGATGTGTATTTAAAATAAACAGGTGATTATAAAAGTCTGTGAGTCCATAAAATGTCTAACAAAATTTTCCTTTGGACTGAAAACGGGCCGACAGCATCTCACATGTGTTACTATACATAACAGTGGGGACAAGCTGCATTAAAAAAAATCATCCTTTGTTTCCACTAGAAGTGTTTGTTACCAAAATGTCATGTAATGTAATCTTCTTTGACCAACAAACACAACTGTAGAAGATTTTAACCAACTCACTCATTACATTTGTTATGGTAGGACAAAAATGAGGCAAGAGAAATTTTGGACCTCTTTATAGTTTGGCGTTAATTGGTCAAAAGAACCAGCCTCTGAACAGAATTTTATGGATCACTGTTCATAGGAACATAAAGTGTATTTGGTTGAATTTGACTTTGGGATTAACTAAGTATATTCAACTTCAATTTAAAACATTAAAAAAGCAATAATTTGGAATCAAAATTATATGTAGAGAGAGTCAGTCAGACAAAGTGCTCCGCTCCGTCCACAGTCACAGGTCTCTCCCTGGTGGGCCGCTACTGTCCAGTCCCTCCAGACCCCTGTCAGCAAGCCCCTCAGGCAGGGGGGGACCAGCCAGCGTGGCAACAGGGGGCCTGAGGCTCTAATGCACACAGTGAAGCGGCACACAGGCTGGACCACTGAGCAGCTGGCACAGGAGCATGGGGATGGCTCCTCCCTTGGGGCGACGTGAGCAGAAGAATGACATGAAGACAGACAGGGAGAGAAGATGAATGTCAGGAATTTCAAAATCACTGACAGGTACCGTTTCAGACAGGCCAGGGTGTCGGAGTTAAAGAGAGGAAAGAAAGTTCGGTGGAGCTTTGGTTTGGCTGCTTTCTAAAATGTTGTCTTTTGTGGTTGGAGCAGATCTTTGACACCGGTGCGAACAGAAAGTTTATAAAATTTGGCAGATGACAAATCAGGTTTATTCCTCTTGGGAATGTGTTTGTGGCTTTGGCTTCACCACAAGGAAGGGCTCTGGCTTGTTTTTATAGGGGATGAACAGGGGGGGCATAAGATCAAGAAAGAACAGGATAAATATTTTTACTGCGGAGAATAGGTCGCTGCGCTGGAAGCGAAAGAAGTTTCAGTAAAATAAAAACAGATTTCCTAATTTGTTAGGAAACTGCTTATGTAATTTATGTAGTAAACAGATGCTGCATCAGTGCAATCAGGATCTGATTAGTGAGTACATATTTTTGGGAGTGTGGGTGTGTGAAAAGTAAGAGGCCAGTTAGTGGCGTTATTTAGGGAGAAGGCCTGTTGTTTATGGGTGGATGCTGCTGCTCAGGGAGAAGCAGCAGTCTGGTTTGTGACTTGGTTTGATCAAACTCCTTGTTAAGGTCTTAAATTTCACAGATGACTTAACAATGCCCCCCTGCTGCTGGACCAGCCCTACCAGTCACCTTGTTTTTCTAGGACCTGGACAAGACTGTGTTTTTCTCAGGAATCGGGTTTCTCCAGAACTCTCCCTGTTTCAGTTTCTAACGACCTTTTCAAACACTAATATTTACACATCTGTTGTATTACCTAAAATAGATTTGATTAAAGGTCAGCTTTACGCAATAGCAGGCTTTCCTTTTGGGTTGCAACTGAGCAGGTAAAGATATAACATGTAACTGATTACTGGGGCTTGAATATTTTATAATAAAAGAACATTTAAGCTATCCTAATGAAGATGCAACCTGCAATGTAACAAACAGACTAAATAGGGTGCAAAATGACTGGGGTAAAGCCCTTTCTTGCTCTTGTTTCTTTTTTAGATGAAATTTGAGAATAGATTTAGTTTACTGGTAATTTCTGTTACAACAGAAAAATAAGTTAATATTATGACTTACTGTCACAAAGCTGATATTTTAAGGGTTCAACTGTAAGGATTTTGTAAAAAAAACTTTATTTTCATATTTTTAAAGTTAAAAAAGGTAATTAAAGATGATTAAAAGCCTTTGTATAACCTATTAAAACTGCACACAAAACACTTTTAATTACTTTTCCATATCTTGCTCTTGCCGTCTTACATAAACTTCTGCATGCATTTGTTTTGTAGCCTTTGTGTTTTTAAAGAAAATAAATGGCAGCGTAACACTCCCACAATAAAAACATTTTTTTTTCTAACACAAGAATATGTCTTACAAGGAAAATGCCATATATTTATATTCTCCTCTTTTGTGAGAAAAAAAATAGACAAAGGAATTTGGTTCACATGTTTCAGGATAAATTTGAAATATCACATGTTTACATTATTTTATTTTATATTTTTATCCTAATTCGCTACTATAATATTTACAGCCTGATTTGCATTTTTAATTTTGTACAAAATAACACTAATGATTATCGGGACTTAAAAACAAAGTTAACAAAATATGCTTCACAATTTTACATCAGCCTTTGCACAAAGTGTGAGGTCAAATTTTTGTGCATATAGAACAGAAAATGTTATTTTGTCTCATAATCGGGGGATTTAGTTGCACCAGGAGAAAGTAAATAGAAGCAAACATTTTCAAACTAAGGTAAAATGGTGTAAATAATAAAAATAGGAGATTGTAATGTGAGGACAAATTATTATCGTTTAATTCAGTTTATTTATAAAACACCTATTCTTGAAACAGTGCATCATGTTCAGTTTATTTTTTAAATTAAAAAGTTTTTCTTTTAAGGAAACCCAGTAGAGTGTATGGAGTCAGTGACTTACAGCATTCCCTCCCCCTGGACCAGCAGAGACAGCAGACGATAGCTTGCGCTGCGTGTACGACTTTGCTGCAATCACATCAAAAGAAATCATTAATAACTGTCCTCTATTTATTTTTATTTTTTGTATGAAAACGTTTAGCATAAATCTGTTTTGTGGTATTGTAATTTTAAAGAAAAGTGATTAAGATAAAAAGATAAGGAAAAACAAACATTGACAATTTCAAGAAGTGGAGGATTATTTTCTAATACATTCCTGGATGATGGTTGAATCTAATCATGGAAATGAAAATAATGCTGTAATCTTAGTGAAGTCTTTTGAATGAATGTGTGAATGTGTTAGCGTGTGTTGGGGCTCTGATGAATCTGTCAGGACTGAGGGCAGGAGGTGATGTGACTGCTGACAGGCTCTCAGCAGGCCTGCTGGGAGCCCAGATACTCTGCCTGCCCTCCTTCCAGCTTCCCCAGTCACCCAGCTCCCCTTCTCCTCTCTCTGGCCTTGGCTCCGACACATTTGCTGTGTATTAGCTACGGACAGTAAATTACAGCACCCTGGACCTCTGGATGATTCCTCTCCTTATTCACATTTTCTACTTCTTCTCTCCTCCTCTTCCAGCTCATCGTCTCCCCTGCTTCTTGCCGTGTTCGTGGTTTTATCTCAGTTTTGATCTGTTTTCCTCTATCTGTCTATCATTCGAGGACTGGATCTTGGACTCCTTCAACCCTGTCAGATTCTTCTCCCCTGTCTGTCTTTCTTCCACTTCTGTTATACTTCTCATCCACCGTTTCTCCATTGTGTCACGCTACAAAGCGTTCCCTCCCTCATACACATCCCCTCCACTCCCCATTTACTTTCTTACAAGCAGGTCCCTGTTGTCTAGGCTTCGCAGGTTCCTTAGTTGCCTCATTCGCTCTCTCGCACCTTCTCTCTCTCAAACATTTCGCTCACTCTCCCTCCTTCAGTCCTCCTCCCTCCTCCTTCTTTCTGGAAACAGATGTTGTTTGTCAGATCTTATCATTACTGGCTAATTAAGAAGACATCTCTTCTCCTTCTGTTTTTGCTTCCCTCTTCTGTCTTCTCTCTCTTTCGTTGCCATCCATTGCAGATTCATTGTTCTTTCACAGGGAGAGGTTCGGGTCAGGGTTTGATGAACACATGTTATCGGTGAGCGTGATTAGTGGCAGATTGACTAAAAGTGTATTAAAAAGGTTACATTAGTGTTGCTATGTTGCAGGTGACCCTTTATATATATTGTGGTGTTACTGTGCATCTCCGTCTGACAGTTGTGAGAATCCATTTTGAATCTCCATCCCCCAGGACGCACCAAGCATTCTGGGAGAGGTCAAGCCACTGATGGGACGTCTATTCCCCGTCCTTTTTGTGAATTCATGTTCTCTAGACTCTGAATATCCCTACATATCCATCTATTTGGCAGAACGAACACAGTCCCACATGGCCAAGCTCGGAATGCAATCTCCGATTTTGGCCTAACTCTGGAGACTGAGACATTCGTTCATTTAAAGCTGTTAAAATGCACATTAAGAATCAGGTAAGGGTTTGTGGGTTAAAAACAGTTTGTGGACCCAGGAGAAACCCAGATGCAATGCAGAAGTACCTCTGGTGTACGCTTCCCATCAGCCAGCTTTATTCCTCCCAGCTCCATCGTGCTACAGTCAATTTTTCGTGGTGGTACGCCTGAAAGTTTTACGGCGGGACTGAGCTCAATAACTCAGAGTTTGTGGTTAGACCTGTTTGGCTTTGTCACAGTCCTCCAGTTTAGTGGCAGGCTGCGTCTGAATGGAGGTTACATAGGTGAAGCCGGCATGGGAGGCAGCAGAGAAAGAAGCACAGCTGATGCAGAGCGCAATTAATAAACAGGAAAGCTCATCTGAATGCAATCTATCAGAAGTTACCTGGGTTATGATCTTATTGATTATTTTAAATTAATTTATTTTGATGATGATAGGAGATTGGAGCTTCACGTTCTAAAAGAGAATTAAACTGCAGGGAACCCAGAGCATGCAATCCTTACGTTATATTAGAATACCCACTGTAATCAAATACTTTTAAGATAAAAATTAAACCTTTGATAAATTGTCAGAGAATTAAAGCCTTTGAATTAGCTATTAAAATGTATAAAAATGCTTTTAACCACATTGTGGTACTATAGTGTTGCTTTGGGAATTTTTGTACTTAGAATGGACACAGAAGCCTGTAAACGTTAGAGGAGGCAAAAAACGGTTGGGTCCTTTAAGAAAACCTTTTTTATTAACTCCAAAACACTTTAGACTTGAACTAAGATCCACCGTCAGAAAAGACTATTACTCTAAAAAAGAAACTGGAGCCAAAATATGCAGGCTAAGACGAAAGCTTGTGTGTTAGACTGGCCTAGTTAAAGTTAGTTTTAAATTCAGTTTTGAATCTACTGCAAGATTTGGAAATTGTTGGTCAAGGATACTTTCCATCCTTACTAATTGAGCTTGACCAATTTTTGCAAAAAAAAAAAAAAAAGTCAGAGTAACAAAGTTGGTAAAGGCAGATCTCAAAAGATGTACAGTTCAACAAAGTGAAAAGAAAACAAACTGCAAACAACACGTTTTATATTTAAAAAAATAAGGTTTAACACATGTTAAAGCTTTCGTCAGTTCAGGGAGGAAAATGTAGAACAATACACAAAAAAAGGCACTTCACACATATATACTTAAGTAATTGTTATATAAATATATTGATAAAACCAGACATCATGGCGAATGAAAAAAGAAACGAACATAAGTTTGTGTCAGTGATGTTTACCGTGAGCAAGGCTGCAACATTAAAGTTCCGTGTATGTTTTTGGAGGAGGAGGGGAGGTGTCTGCAGGGACCAGTGTGAAAGGTCTTGTGGTGGTATGCGACAGAGGAGGTATCAGTTCGTGTAGGGTTTTCTGTGCCCCATTAGCAGGGTCAAAGGTCATGTGCCCTGGGTGTTAACCCTGATGACCAGTCTAGCTTCCAGTCTGCCAAGGGACCCTGGTCCAGGGGTATTTATTACCTTCTACCACCCCCAACACCCTGTTTCTACCAACACACACAGACACAACCAACCCTGCATCCCCCCTAAAAAGAAAAAAACCCACAAATCTCATGGACGAACACAAATCACGCAAAGTTGATCCTCAGGCTGGGGTAAAACTTCTAATTGGATGTGGATCCATACAGCGATGACCCATCTGTAGCCTGATGTTGTTCATCCAGTGTGTCCATCCAAAAATCCTTTCCTGCTCGTGTGCAGATATCTGTGAGACATTCGTGTTTGAGGCATTATTTTTTTGCTAATGTAATTTTGCATGACTGATTGTACACACATGGTCGCCTGACCATTTTTTCCCCTGTGAACCCATAAAGGTGTGTTTGTGTGTGGTTCACGCAGCCTCTGTGTGACACATGCATGTCGGCCTGCTGTATGAGTTAGTGCTCTCAGTGTGTGAGTGTGGCAGAGGAAGGCCCTCAGCATGTCAGTATGTTTTAATGCTTCACATCTGGTTTCCTAATTTTCCTCCCTGCAGCTCCCCTCCGCCGCGATGTCAGGACACTGTTTTGTTTTTTCAGGGAGGGGGGTGATGAAGGGGAATTCTGATGACTGATGGCTTGGTATACAGGACGTCAACAATCTCCCTCTCTTCCTCTGTCTCTGCTTCTTCTTCATTTTTCTTTCTTTGTGCACTTACTTTGTATACTCACCACCATGGATCTAAAAAAACAGATATAGTGCAGTCAAAGTTATTTTTAGTGCCCTCATATGCCCCTTTTTCAAACCAAATAACTGAATAAGCACTAAGTCAAATTAAGAGTAAAGGAAATTTCTGATTTAGAAATTGATTACATAAATGTGTATATATAGCTAACTTGAAGTTTTCATCAAGCTCTTTATGAATGCTGCCAACAAAGCTGCATTCCCAAAGAGCACAATGGACGATGTGTTTTTTATAACAATTGGAGAAGGCAGTTTATGTCAACAGCGATTAGCGTTGATGAAATCCTGTGAAAGTTTCTGTTAAGCTTAGGTGCTCAGCAGATGATTAAGGCCACATGTAAAGCAGAAGGAGCTACTTATGTGTAACAGATGCTCTAATGGACAGAGAAACGAGAAACAGAGTGTCCGCTCTAAAGGACTAAACTATAAAACTAGCCACAACTTGACATTTGCCCTTTGAACTTGTTTGCTGCAGTTGGATGCCTAGGTCGTGCTGTTAGGCATATTTGTTCTTTTGACAAAAAAACTAAACAAAACAAAAACAAAGGGATGGACATGATATATGCAGGACTAAAATGTACAGCTCCTAGTGCTGCCATATTAAAAAAAATATGGAGCAACTAAATGTATAAGTGAAGGTCTTAAGAGAAAACAAACAAATCAAATAACACACTATTTTTTAATTTATCTTAACAGTTTAAATAAAACATCTTTTAAAAAGCAAAAAAGGCCTCTAAAGTTTCTGTGCCGAATTACTAGGATTAATGTTTGTGTTGGAAGAATCCAACTGAGAATGAATGCCTCAAGAGGAGAAGAAAATACAATTGCACTGAATATTCTCTTAACCTTCAGCTGACAGCTAAATATTTCATCAGAGAAGTCCATTTACTAACTTTGAGTTTGATTACTGTTAAATTTTCAATCAGCTGTGCAAGTTCTATTACTGAGAGGAAAAACCCTTACAAGTCTGCTCCAACATCGCTACCTGGAAGATTATTTTCCATTTGGCTTCATTGTCCCTTCACTGCTATAACTCAAGCCAATAATGGCCTCTGGATAGAGATGCCATCCACATTTGGTTTTAAAATGCAAGGGTCTAAGATTTGTACTTTTTTATTTGTGTTTCTGCATTAAATTGATATTTTTAGCTGATTTTAGCTGTTTTAAATAACTGGAAATGTTCATGTTTGTGAGATAAAGCAGAATATTAGTGGAAGTTAAATGCTGATGCTGACTGCTTGTCACTGCTTTCTCAGCTGAATGTTTTAATTAAGGTATGTCAGGTTACTGCTGCAGAATGTTTTTCATCGGAATAATTTCCAAAAAAAAATCCTAAACCTTTCAAAACCAAAGAAACGTACCAACTTTGATAATAATCTAAAGGTTTACTCCCAGGATTCCTGCAAGCTCTTAAAACATCGTAAATCTTCTCCCTGTAATCTTGAAAAGTGTTTTATACACACAGATTTCTCATGCAAGTATAGGTTTTCAGCTATATCTTAATTAGTTCATTACTTATTCTTATCATCCTCTATTAGTTTTTTTAATTACAGGGACAACTCTTTCAGTCTATTATTTGTTACTCTGTCTGACCAATTTAAATCATATTGATATTGCATTTGCAGGTCAAACTGACCTGCTAACCTTTAAAAGATTTATGAAAGTGGCTTGAAAGAAAATATTTGGGTCTTTAAAATCTAAAGTCTCATTACTTTATCATCCACCAGTTGCTTTATAATGGTACAGCACGTATTTGAAAGGTTTGGCTTAAAAAAAAAACTTGGAAGTTAGCAAAGTGTTGAATTTATGGTTTTCATTAATTTCTGTATTTACTTCTGAACATAATTTGTGCTCACAATTTTTAGAACAAAAATATCATACAAAAATATTTACAGTAAATATAAAACATAGTCTGTAAACGATCGCTGCATGAACGTCAAAAATGTGATGCAATTACTTTGGTTTTAGAAAACTTAGTTCATACTTTCAACAACTGAAGAAACTGATTTGATGGTATTCACTACACATGTTCCTGTATATACATGTCACTTTTTTCTTGTTAATATGCCTTATCAGATTCAAGATTCAGTTTACATATATAGCTTCTTTTATAGGGACCCTGTGCGGCAAAAAGTAAACTTTCAATTTGTTCACCATTTTAAACAAGCACACTTTGTGTTGTTTTTGGTCAGCTTTGTTTTTCATATCAACCTAAATTGGCTATTCTTGCCAACAATGCTCGAATCAGACTATTTTTTTGTGTTTATCCCATTTTAGAGGGACAGGTGATTTATGATGATTTGATTTATTTTATTGATTCAGTCTAAGTAATTTCTTGATTGTAGAGATCAGAGAAAATTAAGCTTGAGTTTGACTGTGGAAAATAAACTTGGCTTTCCAAAAATAGTATGTTTTAGCCCAATTATGTTTTGTACATAAATAATGTTAAATCAAACTTTGCAAAACTTGTAGAAACTTTCAGACGACTGTTGTCGCATCATTAGTTCTGGTGTGTTTGGCTGACAAAAAATGACTTAACTTGAAAATGGTCATAAACAGTAAATACTTGAAAATATTCCAAGTTTTTCCAAACAAAAGAAAATGCACACATAAAACTTTGAAGTTTAACTTGTTTCTAATTTATAGAAACCATCGAGAATGTGGAGTCAATTGAACCTGAGGTAGATTTGTTTTTCCTACAAAACTTTTCTACAATCTCTGACCACACGGAGCTCATGTGTAATTCAAATGCCTTATTTTTGCTGATAAGAAGAGAATGACGTAATTTAATTTTTTCACTGTTTATAATAAAGCTAAGATACTTTATATCATATTTAACTTTTTTTTGTAAATGTTTTGTTATAATCTTGTTTAAAACTTATATCTGTCATTTAAAACCGGAAGCTCTCATTATGACATTGTAAAGAAATGTTGCCTGTTTCCCAATTAGTCTTATTTACACTTGCACTATTTGCCCTAATAAGTGTTACTCACTTGAACGTGTAATCAGCAAAGAATAAAACTGCATTATGGAGCGAAACAAGCTTTAAATGTATAACATCACCAGATTAAAAACAAACACACTCACACGAGGAGTTCTTTGAAATCAGCCGGTCTTTGGAAATTTAGTCGTGACACGAGGATTACCTCCAAATCTTTGCCGTGTGTCATATACTGTGCTGTGTGGGTGTGTTACTTCACCAAAACAAAACAAACAACAGCAACAACAGCAATATTAAACTTTTGCAACCACAATAGAGGAGGGGGGGTGTAATAAAAAACAGAGGGTTCTCAACCACTTATTAATTATGCAAGATTAGTCTAATTATAATTCAGCAAATGAATGTGTGGCAGAAGGTGCGAGGAGACGGGGCTGGGAGATTTGCATGTTAAGTGGGCAGAGGGAAGCGGCTAATGCATGCTAATATATGCGTCAATGTCTCGCTTTAATTTCAGCATTTGCAGCTGTGTGCGTCCGAATTGAGGGGGGTGAAAAGTTGACTCAATAGGTTTTTGGTTATGGGAGTTGAGGTGGGGGGTGTGTGAAAAGGTGGGTGTGTCAGCGTACTGAAAAATGTGTGTGTGTTTGTATCAATTTGTGTGTTTTTGCATACAGGCGTGTGTGCCAGGCATCTGGTGTCATATATAAACAAGGAATGATGAGGAGAAGTCAACAAATAAGGTCAAGAACCCTCAGAAAGTGCATGAAGCCATAAATGGATGTAGACAGCTGCTGAATTAGGGTGGTTTTCAATAATCAGTTCGGTGAAGCCCCCGTCACTCCAGCCAGTCAAATGTTCGATGACTGACTGGTGCATTGTGTGCATTGGTGCTTCCAAAGTACAGTCAGAAGATAAAATAATAAATACTGGTCTTTTTAAGAGACTCAGCTTTCTGTATATTTACCCTGCCAACCAGTTATATCTCCTTGATTCTAATTACACTTTACCACATTAAAATAACATTCTATCTATCTGTTGACCGCCACTTATCTGAGATTAAGGGAAACAGGTTCAGGAAGGATAATAATTTGATACCCCAAAAGAAACTCCTTCGTAGATGCAGTATGCCTAATTTAGTCCATTATAAACACAACAGCTCTATAAGGGGCTCCGATGGCAGAGACAAAGCAAAGAGGTCAGTAATAAGACGTTTAAGGCAAAGTTTAGGTTATTTTACCAAAATGCCAAGATTTGAACTCTCTGTAGAGCGCTGTTTAATCTATCTAAAACTGGAGTATATCAAAAACAAGACCTTTCAGCATACTACTCATGCGACAAAGTTATCAAGAAAGAAAGATCCACCGGTCAGGAAAGAAGAGCATTAATCAAAAAAGAAACCACGAAGCCTGTGTTAATTTTGGAGTAGCTACAGCATATGCTAAAACTGATACCTGACTTGAGCTGTTTTGAAAGACAGTGTTAGAGTTAAGATTTCCATCTCGAGCTGTACAAAGTTGGTTAAGACAGAGACTAAAGACTAATAGTAAAAAAAAAAAAATTAATACTTCTTTGAAGTATTAATTTCACTAAAAAAACACTTTTCAGATTATTAATTTGTACATCACACAATGTGTAGGACATAATATGGAACTAAAATATAACAAAGTTTGTTGTTTCTAATGTGGGAATAAAAACTGTTAGTGGTGTTTTGCAAGTTTATTCGGCATGTTTTTCAAAGATGTGCTTATCCAGACCTAGAACTTAAACATCATAACCTGTCTGTAGGAAAATAAACCATGAAAGACATTCTAGGTGTCCTTAACATCAGAGATCTATTACAAGAGAAATTACCGTAGGATGTGTGAGAGTCACAGATGTGCAGTTTTAAATTTCCACACCAAAACCGAGGTCTACCGCAGCTTTGAGGTAGAACATCCAAGATCTGACAGATAGATTGTAATTTCTCTCTGCCAACAACAATATTGATTGTCCTCTAAAGGCATAACTCAACTCTCGCAATATAGGAGACAAGTTGGAACTGGGAACCAGTTTCAAGCCAGGTCCTGTTCACAAGGGAGGAAACTGGAGCAAGCGATAGAGGGATGATAAGTACAGGCTAAGAGAATGAGAGAGAGATTAGTATTCGATGGGAGGATCCAGGGCTATGGGGCCAGCATGAATTTCCTCTCCACATAGCCGCTCTACATTAAGATGACTTATGTTTGCAAAGAGCACGGTGTGGGTGGGTTCACACCGTCCCACGTAGGCCTCAAAAAACGCTGCCTCCTTCTGTGGCATTTTTCTTGTCACTGTTGATGTTTGTTTAGTGGATACAGAGACGATAATGAAACAAATACTTTACCGAAAAAAAATGCAACGTAATGACTAAAGAAAGTAGAAAAAATTACTTTAACATAAGTGCTTTGAAGAGTTTTAGATTTACGGTGCATCTGTGATCTGGTCGTTCCTGCTGCAGCTTCAAAAGCAGGGCTGGCTGGAGTAACGTAATTTCTGTCACGTGTCAGATTTAAGGAATATATAAGATTTGAATATATAAGAGGGTTAATAAGAAATACTTTTGAATAAAACAAAATTTATACATATAACTCTGGTTTGGGTGTAATGTTTTTATCCAAGATTATTTTCCAAAGATTTAGAAACAGCAACTAATATTCAATAAAGAACTCGACACAGGATATTTTGTAAAGATATCAATTAAAGGCATGTACACTAAATGAAAAAGATCTACTATGTTGGATTGGTTTACTAATAGGAATCACTTTGAATGTTTAATGCATCGTAATTTTAACAAATATTGACAGAGCAGTAAAATTCACCACCTGAATTGTTTTGAATGTTTTTAACTTGTTTTTATTGTTTCTGTAATTTCCACCCCTCCTCCTAGCTGCTTAAATCAGAGCAGATTAACTTTTAACTGCAAAACAATTATATATCTAAGCACAAAATTTTACATCAGGGTTTATAGCTGGACGAAACACAACTACATATGAAACATAATTTAGCTTCATTGTGATTTTTATTGCTGTTGTTCTAAAAGTAACCAAATTTCATGTTGTTGTGTTTTTTTTTGCTAAATTAATTAATCATTGATTATTATCCTATTGGTTTAAGAATCAAAAAGTTTTTTGGTCACATTGTCAAACATTTATGGTAGAGTAAAATTATGTTCAGACACAGATTTTTAGAAATCTACCTGGCAAAAGTAATCGGAGCAAATTAGGTAAATACAATAAAACTTCACACATAAGACTGACACATCTTTATTATTTGGTCTGCAATTCTGTTGTGATTGTGTAGCTCTTTATTCATTGATAAGTAATATTCTGGACACTGCAGTGTCCCCTATTCATGTCTTTACACCAATGTATAATTTACCCTGCGGCTCCATTGCAGAGCAGTTAACCCTTAGTCTGTCACTTTAAACATACAAATCTTTATTGTTTGTTTTTACAGATACCAGACTTCATATATACTGCGAATAAACTTATGGGGACACTTCTCATCTATTCTCCTCTTGCTTCCTATTCTTTTCATGTGTTCAATTAAAGGAATTTGCAAAAAAGCATGTTTACACTTTTATGAAAGGAGTTGTTGATAATTCAACTTTTTAGCTATTTCACTGCCTTTTCAGTTCCTTTGGTTCAGTTCTCTAAATTCAATTTAGTTCTTTAAATTACAACACTTGCATTAAATCTTAGATCCTTTAAAGATAAACATTTTACCTGTGCTCTTTTTTTGGGTAGTACACTGCGATTAGCAGGTCACGCACCACAGATAGACTAGGAGATGCATTGGTCTGCCTTTTACTATAAACGTCAGCGAGAATGGTGAAAACCAACCAAGGTTTAGGAAAAACTGAACTTTTGGATCAGGAAAATATTGTGCATGACCTATAATGCAGGTTTGCAAGCCTTGCACACAAAACCAGACTGCGATTTTGAGAAATTGGATGTGTGTTTTACAGCAACACAGCTAGCTAGGGTTGCAGCTGTGAAAATCCCAGATGGTTGGTAGACTGCAAACATGTATTGGGAGCTGAATATTGAATGGAGCCTTGGTCAGAAACTGGGATCTGATCTGAGCATCCATAATAGTACTCCCTTTTTGTTCTTCCTTCCTTCCTTGGAATAAAAGGAGACTTATTATTTACCTCCTACTTATAAGTAAAACTTACAGGAGAACAAAAATCAGCAGCTGGTAATGGTTCTACAAAAAAAAATAGTTGGGTTTTTGTTTTTCGTTAAATTGAGTGGACACTTGGTTTAATAGCTGATGTTTTTTTGTTTTTTTTTATAGCCACATCACCTCAAAACTTACATTTTGTTTTTATTCAAGCCCAACTAATTTAGTTCTTCACCTTGCAAAACATCTGAATAGATCTCCTTAACCTCATCCTCCCCTGCCATCACTTTAAAACATTTTCCTCTGTTTATTTCTATATTCTCTTTTCATCGCTTTGCCGTGTGTCTGTGATGGAATGCGCCTCAGTTGCTTTCTCCTCCTTCCCATCTTTGCCTCTCAGCATTGGGACTTTGGGATTGCGGCAGAGCTACGTTGCCATGGAAGCTGGCTGTGTTTCCGAACCGTGTACACCTGGGATTTGGAGTCTCTCTCTTAGTAGTCTCTCTCTCTCCTATTTATTCCACCTTTCTTTCAGGTTTTCTTTGGTATAGCTCAGGCTATCAGCACCCCTCTTCCTTTCTTCAGCTCCACAGTGCGTTAGATTCAAGTTACATACGTGATGAGACACATATACTTGAAAAAAAGCACACAAAAAAAAAAATCATGTCCATGTAAGCACCTGCACATGCCACCTTCCGTTCCTTCGTCCTGCCACTTCCTCATTTAATTTTCTCTGTGGCTGTCTCTACTTCGTTTCCCTCTGCGCTCCCATGTGGGGTTCAAATATGGCATTGTGGGATACCACAGTCCCCTGAGTCCGCTGGTGTACATCACTGTCTCTGGTTTACTTTGAAACGCAGCAGCACTTTTCACTCTGCTTGTGCTTTCAGATCTCATTACTTAATTTAAAGTGTAAAAACATTTACTTAAAAAGCTAAACTAAACAGCTGGGATTGATGTCAGAACTGTAATCACATGTACATACATGCAATCACACAGGACCTGGCTGTGTCTCTTTTCACTTTTGGCATGTTGAAATGAGGGGAAATAATTACATACTGGAACTGCCATGGATTTTCTTTGCTGCTGATGTAAAAAAATAAAAAATAAATATGTGCCCTTTTGTTTACCTTTGCAGGTTTTTCTTGAAGTTTTTCCTGAAATGCAACCAGAACTGCCTGAAGACAGCAGGGAACCCGAGGGATATGAGGAGATTCCAGGTACATAAAAGATTTCACATATGTAGAGTGTGTGATTTCGTGCGGACATAAAAATAAGTGTGGTAAAATGGATGGAGATACTGGAGGATATAGCTGCAGTAATAAAAGTACCATCCTTATACTATTCTATCTTGATAAAAACATTACCATCTCCTGTTCAGTCTATTTCAATACAAACTATGCAGCATGAATACATTTTTTATTTTGACTTTTTATTCATAAAGGTCCTCAGCTGGAAGATGTAGACAAAATGGATCTTTAGCTGTTTTCCTGCCAGATCCTATATGATCCAACACAATGATCACACTTGTTTTTTTTTTTTTAGATTAGCTTCATCTTAGAAATGCAAAAACAGGCAAACTCTGAAAACATCGCTCTCTCTCTGTACTTCTGGGTGAAATCTGGTCAAGCTCTCTTACTGTGGGAATGCAACCACACTATCCAGTAAATCAAAAACATGAAGGAAACCAACATAAGAAGTTATGACCTCAGTTTCTGTAGACCCTCAGCATGTCCCAGACATTTACATTGTGCCATTCGCTTTCTGTTCTGCAGTAGTCATTTTTCAAACCGGGCTTGTGACAGTGCCCCACATTAGATGATGTTGTAACTGCTTGAGGTCACCCCGCCTGTTTGATCTGCTTTAAGTAATCGCTGTGTCAGAGCGAACGAAACGAAACGAAGGTGAATCATTCCATTATTCCCACCAAGGAGAACATCTTCGTGAGAGAGTGCCCTTAGTTTAGACAGGAAAAAACAATAAACTATTCTCTTGAAGGTATAGGGGAGGATCTTTTCAATACAAAAATTTCAATGGAAAGTCCAATAGAAAATGACCGGTGGTGAAGAATAACTGGCTGTCAATGCGGAAATAAAATGTATGCGAGGACGTATGTCACTAATGTCCCCACCCACCCGACCCGTACAACGAGCGCTCGTGTTTGAATTCGCGCATGCGCAGATTGTTGTTCAGGAGTAAAACGGGACGGACTAGACGCATCATTCACCAAGAGAGGTTCTCCCCGTACAGCAGCGAAAATGGAAGCTCGCAAGAGAAAAACCGTGTTCGAAGTCGCTGAGAAAAAAGGACGTGCACGCTCCCGATATCAATTTTGAGAAAATGAGAATGCGCTAAAGGTCCTCTCCTATACCTTTAAAACATGTTTTTCTGTTGTTCTAAACTCCAGTTTCTTGGTACTGACAGGTAGTGATGAATGTTTTTTAACTTGCTGTAAGCAAATTCCTCAGTTTTTGGTAAACGTTTCTGAAAATAATTGTGTTTTCTCCCAATCTCTATGTCTTTACTTAGTGAATTTCTGCGAGTGTATCCCACAGTTTTGAATCTGAAGCAAAAAGACTGGGAGTTTGGGCTTTGCCTGAAATTAAAGCAAACAGAACAACTGATAACCAAAGTGACTTTCCCTCTGGACAATATTGGGTTTAAGGAGACAGTTTTGAATTGAAGCAGCTTCTTCAGTTGGGTCTATTTGATATGGGTAAACATTCATGGATTAATATGGTCAGTTTCGCTATAATCTTTAGCTGAATTTTAAACGTTCCATGACTATTTATCTTGCAGTAATTAAAATATTAATAATAAGGCACTTTTTAATTTCCTATAAACGTCAGGAAATCATATTTAGATAAATTAACTCTACTGATCTGTTATGAGATCATTTTTTATCACCCAGCGAGACCATTCGGTTTTTTAGTGTTCAAGTCATTTAAAGTACCTGAAAGTTGTCAGAACTGTGAAATGGCAAATCTCTAGTAAGGTTTCCAGTGGAAGTCATACAGGAGGAGTCAAAGGTGAAAGCTAGAAAATCAATAAGAAGTCAAAAAGATAGAAAGACAAACCAAAGAGTAAGATATGTTGGAGATATAGCTGTGGGGGTGCCTGGGTGCAGGAAATAGGTTGAGGTGTTTCAGGAAGTTGTCAAGAATTGAGTGATTGGCTCCAGATGGGGAAGGTCAGGCTCCGTGACCCAGGAAGTGGTCACAAGGGACTCCTCGAACTCACTTCCTTTGCTGTCTTTCAGCACCAGTGGCCTCTCTGGCATTTTCCTTTGCCCAGCAAGCTCTTCGGTCTGGCTACCCCCGCCCCACTCCGTCCTTGTCTCCCACCATGTTTGCTTTAACTCCTGTAGTGTGACACAAGCTTAGAAGTTATGAGTACATGAGGGCTCAAAACTGTGGGTCTCTGGGTTAAAAGGTGATGGGGTCTAGGCCGGAGTTCGCTGCTTGATCAATAATTTACAGTTATTTTCTTTTTTCTTCCACCACTTATGGAACATATGGTATTTTCTCTTCTCTTTCGTTTTGCTCCTTCACCTGCAAAGTTTTCCCGACATGTGTCTTTAAAGGGCTGATAAATGTGTATCATACATGTTATTTCAAAATATCTTTTATGAATACGCTGAAATGTATGTATTGCAAATAAAGAGAATAAAAACTTAGGGCTATCCATTTGTTAATTGTCACTTATGGGAGCAGATGTAAGTTCAGTAGGCAGAAATATATATCATCCACTACTTTAACAACTTGCTGAAATAGGAGATTTGCTTCATATATTTGCTGTCATTGAAGGATTAAGAGGAGACATGAGCCTGCTTTAATCTGCATGAGTCAAAATGTTAGGCCAGAGGCTTTATGGTAACCGAGTGGAAGAGAGAAGTGGTGTGCAGATGTGTTATTGAAATTCCTGGGATGTCAGTTTAGCCATTTAAAAAATGACCATCATTTGCATTAAAAATAAAACTTTTGCGCTGGGATTTCTTACTGTTGTAACTTGACATTTTGACTCTTATCCTGCTGTCTAAATGTTTTAATGAACGCTCATGTATCATCTTCTTGCCCCCCATGGTCCTCAGGTGGTCTTGTCCAGCACAGTGAGTGTGGATGGACACATCCTGGCTGTGTCTGACAACATGTTTGTCCACAACAATTCCAAACACGGCCGGAGAGCTCGCCGACTGGAGCCGGGAGAGTCTGTGGAGAATACCATGGAGTATGGTAGGACATTAGAGATACAATAAGAGATTTCATTTACCTAAAATATTTTCATAAAACATTATCGAACAGTGTTATGTAAAAGGATTAATTGATTTCGGGCCCAGTTTGGAGCTGTAAACTCGGAAAAACTTGAGCTGTCTGTCAGAGTAAAAGCGAGTAAGAAGAGTATTTACGTAAACGGTTTAAGCCCCAAAACATCAGGGGATTGTAAACCTCACGCAATATTATTCCGGTCGCATTGACAGAGGAAATATCATGTATTGGTTTTCATTTGACCCTGAACACAGCTGGACGGACTGTTGCATTGAATGCCTGTATTCTGTCTTTTAAATATATAACCTATCCACAATGAAGCCATCGTTGAAAATATCGGTAAATGATAAATAAATGTTTCCAAGCACTTTGTTGGGCGGGAAATGGGGTTCAAAACAGCTTATAATATTTCTGCCCCCCAGCTCAGCTCTCATTTAAAGTAAAAGGATCCCCAAATGGCCATTTTCACACAGGTCACAGATTATGATGGGTATCACAACCTGTGACAGATTATATTCTGTGACCTCAAAGTACGCAGTTAAGGTAAATAGTCTTCTTCTCGTTGGTCTTCAACACATACATGCAGAGGAATGTACGCTATCACCCCCTGTGGTCGCACAATATGATGGCTTGCAGAATTTGGTGTAACAGAAGAGAAGCGGCTCGTTGCGGATTCTGATGTCCTCTGGCGAGGCCTCAACTTGGGGTTGAATCTGGTCACAGTTGCACAAGCGCTGACTTCTAGATTCCTTCGAATGTTTAAAAGTCCTTTTCTTCTCGTCAGGGAGAAACAGGATTAACGGAAGTTTAATGTTATGCATACGTTAAACTGCGAGGTTAAACCTTTTACTGCCCAGCAGGTTTAAAACGAAGGAGTGTCCCCTTTAAGTCGTTGGTCTGGTCGAATGACCCGCAGAAAAAACAGAGATGGAGGGTAAACTCCGCTATTTATGTGTGGCTGTGGCTGTGACGTCACCAGGTGGGCGTACCCCATGGGGAATTCGGGTTGAGTTGGTCCAAGCTCAGTCCGTTTATAAAATGGATGTCTACATCCGGTCTGCTTATAAAATGTCCATGCACATACATGCATGATACAAACCATGATACAAATGAAATTAAAAGAGATTTGGGATTCGATTTTAATTTAGGTTTTAAATCTCAATTATTTTGTCTTTGAAATGCAAAAGGCTCTAAAATCATTCATAAGCTTTTGAAATGTTTACATGTTGTCATGTTAGGACAATTTAAAAAAAAAAAAATTTTCTATGGGAAACTGAAACTCTGATATCTGAAAACCTCACAGCCAAAAATAGCAGTGGCAGCATTATAATGTAGGTATGCCTTTCTCCAGTGGAAAATGTAGTTTTTTCCTATCACATAAACCACAAAACATTAAACATGTAAGAGTAATGAATGCTGTTGGAAAGGACTCTGCAGAGTAATGCAAACCCAATACATTTTCCTTATTTCTTTGTCTTTAATCGATCATCATTCTAGAAATTAAGACTTTATTTTCACTCCTAGCCACCCCCTGCATCAAAGCCATCAGCCCCAGCGAAGGCTGGACCACCGGCGGTGCCATGGTCATAGTCATTGGGGAGCACTTTTTCGATGGGCTGCAGGTGGTGTTTGGAAGCATGCTCGTCTGGAGTGAGGTAAGACTTGTCTTCGAAACATCCCGCTAATGATCTTGCATATCGTGAAATGAAATGCACAGCATATGGCTTGTCTCATTATTTGGGTGATTTATGAGCCGGCTTAACAATTGAAAGTTTCCACAGTAATGAGTTAGCCTAAATATTTACAAGACGTGGGCAGGCATCTTTTGGTGACACCATTTCTGTTTCTTTCTCCTAAGCTGATCACTCCACACGCCATCCGTGTGCAGACGCCTCCTCGACACATCCCTGGGGTCGTGGAGGTCACGCTGTCATATAAATCGAAGCAGTTCTGCAAGGGAGCGCCTGGACGCTTCATCTATACAGGTATTAAGGGGAGCCATTTTATATTAAAGTTATACACAAAGATCTGAATGATTTTTTTCTAAAGTTTGACAACCTAATGATTTTTCATTTTAGCCCTTAATGAGCCAACTATAGACTACGGTTTTCAGCGACTACAGAAAGTAATTCCCCGGCATCCAGGTGACCCGGAGAAACTAGCCAAGGTAAGACGCTCATCAATAAAAAAAACTACCTCTACATATTATTTAAGGAGTTCTGATAGCCATACTTTTGTTAAAGAGAGAGTAAATAAATTTGCTTTTTTTGTGTAGGAGATTCTTCTAAAGAGAGCGGCAGATCTTGTTGAGGCTCTGTATGGAAATCCACACAGTAATCAGGTACTTAGAAATAAATATGTTTTCTGCTTTAAAATTGTTAATCATCAATATATCTCATTTAAAACAAACCTTTGAACCTTTTTTTTTTGCATTTTATCCTGTACAATCAGCAAACTTCACAGTTTATTGTCATTTAATCTATTTAAGAACAACACAAAGCAGCCCACTTGCGTGAAATGCATTGTAACAATTCTTTACGAATAGAAATCTAAATTAGCTGAGTATCCTACTACTCTCAATATAAATACAGCTGTTCATGCTTTTTAACAGCAGGGGAGCTGGTCAGAATTGAAAAGAAGATGGACTTTATTAAAGGACAAAACTGGTACAAAACCTATCAGAAAAATACTGTAACTGAAGTGGAGGTTTATCTTAGCAAAACAATACCATAAACATACAGCCAGAGGGCAAATGTTAGACTGGAGCATATTCTCTTTATAGACTCTATAACTAATATAAAAAAGTATGAGACAGCATGCAAAGAAGTTAGAGGAAAACACAGTCAGTTCCTACATATGCAAAGCTGGTTGAGACAAAAATATGATGAAGTTTTTGTGGGTTTTTAAAATTAAATCCCTATGAAACACATTGGAGCCTGAAGCAGACCTTTGTTTCTGACACTTTGTTTTACTCGCTGCAGGACATGTTGCTGAAACGTGCAGCTGACATTGCAGAGGCGCTGTACAGCGTTCCCCGCCCTCACAGTCAGCTGCAGGCGCTGCCCAGCTCACCAGCCCATGGGAGCGTCATGGGCCTGGGCTCCTATCCGTCTCAGCTGGGGGTCAGCATTGGAGATCCAGGTCAGAGCAGCCAAGGTGAGCAAACTGAGCCCCAAGCTATTCTTTACTTCTGTCTCTAAAGCTTGTAACCGAGCCTTGTGTGTGATGTTTCCCTCAGGTTACATCCGTAACTCCAGCAGTTTGTCTCCGAGGGGTTACCCCTCAGCTTCCACTCCCCAGCAGTCCAGCTACGGAGGCAGTGTGGGGATGACTGGAGGCTATGGGACGGTTCCCATGACAAGTCTGGGAGTTCCTGGATCTCCTGGATTCAGCAGTGCCTCACCCACGAGCTCCCCCTACAGTAAGACCTTACTGCCAGAAATCAAAATGATGATTCTGTCTTGGTTCAGCTTTAACACTGATTGTTCCTCTCTGTCCCACAGTAATGCCAGCCAGCCCCACAATACCAGGAAGCTCCAGCTCCTCGTCATCCCTCTTGCCTTTCTCCTCTTTCCCTTCCGCTGCTAAACAGAAGAGTGCTTTTGCTCCCGTCCTCAGGCCCCAAAGTTCTCCTTCCCCCGCCTGTCCCGCCTCTGGGGGGAACAGCTTCAGAGGTAGTCACCCAACTCACTATCTGACCCCTCTGTCAGAACTCACCAATGCAGTCTAACCCTATACTAACCAACTCAAAAGCTATGACTGAAGACGACTTGGGTGTTGTACAATAATGAAACGCCTGACTGATTTAGAATCATAGATTTTCTATATTTTCTTCTCTCCAGCGATGACGGGCCTGGTTGTTCACCCGATGTAGCAAAGCACCTGCCCCCCAATCTGCCCCAGACCACAGCTTCACTTACCCCCCCCCCCCTTTTTTGGCATTGAGCAGGGAAACGACAAACACTGACCACTAGTGAGCGTAACCTGGTGTCTACCAACCACCCTTCTTTCTTTGCAACCAGTCAGTGGAATTGCGCGGGGTGTGAAAATGTCCAAAGACCTGCAATCTTCTCCCGATGTAGCACAAGATAAAGCCTCAGCTTCAAACAGCAAGACTGAACAGTTCACTGTTGTATGTGTAGCTGACAGAAAAAGAAAAAAAACTCCTGAAGATTCATAAAGGATCTGTCCAAACCTCTGATTCACCTTCACACACAGCATACGGTTTTTGCAACGCCTGCAGAACACTTAAAGGACTCACCGTGGGAGCGCTAGGTGTCGACAGATGATGGGCAGCTCACATAAGAAGCTGCAGCTCTAAAAACCTGGGTGCTTATACTCAGTGTGTGTAAAGACACCATAAACGGCATGTGTATACACCGTCTGTGAGCTAGCAAGAGATTGTTTTTGTAGTAGACTTTTTAAAGACAACTTACATTCCAGAAAAGTAGAATCTTTATACTTTGTTTTGACCGTTTTTTTTTTTCAAGGGAGAAATCTTCGTCTCATGGGTTATAACTAAAATTAATTCATATATTGATTTATTTAAGAACAAGCAATTTAACTTATTAAAGTTAGTTTAGAGAATAATATAAACGTGTTTTTATAAACTCGCTCTCTTTCTCACTGTTGATGAAATTAAGCAGGCTCTCCGATTGCCAATTATTTTGATAAATGACACTCTGTAATGGCTTTTTTTTTGTAGAGTTTTGTTTTGTTTTTAATTAAAATTGTCTACTTTACAGGTTCTTGCAAAAGCAATTATATGTGTTTGCCCACAGTCAAAGGTTATTGTCTTTGTGTAAAACAAAATATTAGTTAGCCATATCCTTTTTTATTTTGACTTGAAATGCATGCTTTGTTACACCAACGATTTTCAGCTTGAATAGTTTGTGAAGTTTCCTTCCCAATGTTTAGTCACTATGCAGTATAGTAAGGAAAAAAGCACAACAGCTCAAACAAAAACAAGGTGCATTTGGTGGCCATTTATTAGAGTTTTTTCAGCTGCTGTTTTTTTAAGGTTTTCATACTGGTTGATCTGTGTTCATATTGCAGCACAAACTATTAAACTATTTGGGGGGATTTTAGGTGGAGGACCAGCACAAACCGGTGTTTAATTGAGAAAGGAAGATATTTTTTTATGTTTATGCAAATAAAGTGATAAAAAGGGTATATAAACCCCCCTGAGTCAATGTTGTTTAAAAATGGATTTAGCTGCAATTACACATAATTCTCTTAGTATTGTATTTTACTTATTTCAATTTATTACATGATTTCTGACCAGTCGCCCTGGTATTGTTGAAGGAAAACAGCACTACATGATGCTGCCAACCCCGATTTCACTGTGAAGATTTTTTATTTTTTTTCCCCATACATAGTTTTGCTTATTTATCAAAAACAGTGAAATTGACCTTAACTGTTCAGAACAACTCTTTGCGAATGTGTTCCTGACACAGCCTATTGCAAATATGAATTATTTTTCTTGTCCATAGAGGCAAGATTTTAGCCCGATTTTCCCACTCAGGGAGCGTTAGCATGGGAGCTCCTTATTGCTTCTAAGATTATGTTTTCGGTTTCCAGGCTATGGGTTTACTTTGGTGGTAGTGTCTTCATAGGTCTGCAGATGTACTGTGCTGTTTCCACTTTCAGATGGTGAATTGTACAATGTTCAATCTGATTCGGCTTAAAGGTTCTCCACAACTTTCTTCTTACACTTCATGTTGAGTTTTTTGGTTTGCATAATGCTGTTTTGTCCCTATTGTTCTATAAAAAAGCTTGCTTTTGGGATTGAACTTTTCTGATGCATATTGCAGTTGCATGTGAAAATCCTAAAATCCTTTTCTACACTCCAGTTCCCAATTTACCATTGCTATGTGTTGATCTGTCAAGAAAAGATTTCACAAAAAAAGTGCAAAGTTTGGGGTTGTAACGTTAGAAAACAACACAGAACTTAAGCTCTTTGAATACTTTTGAAGGCACAATTTTTTTATTCATCACAACAAGAAACTCATTCTCAGGACGTGCACACAAGAAGGAGCGGATGTAAGCAAATTTGTTTCTTAGAGTTCAGTTAATCTTATTTATTTAAAACAAATGTTAGCAATTAATTTTTATGGTTTTTTTAAAGCCATATTTCTTTGACGTGACACAAGAAATGGTGCCAATGTGATTTGTACATTTTAAGGTGTAATTAAATTTTGTTCTCCAAATAAAACAAGTAAAAGGAAAAAAGAAGTGGAAGTCAATTGAAGTGGTTTTACATTTCTCTTTTTTATATTACACTGTGGTGTCCTAAGCTTGGAGCTTTTCTTGCAATGTTACACATCTCAAGTTTGTACCTGATCTATTTTTGACTGTGCCCATCACCTGTGTGCTCGTGCAGCTTGTTACACTGTTTTGTATACATAGCTGATGAGCCGCAGCATCTTAATTGTGATGCGAGCATTAAAGACTGAGTAGAGCATGTCAAGATAAACAACATCCTACCCCCTCCCTCCCTTCCTTCCATCTCTCTCCTCTCCAATAAGCCCAGCTTCTCTCCGAGGACCAAGCCTCTGGGGGACAGAGTGAGAACCACATGAGTCTCCTTCCAACGCGGCCTACTCCTCTTTCTGTTAAAAAAAACAAAACAAAACACACACACACACACACAAAGGTATGTGGATCACTGCTGCCTTGCTTTCTTCAGTCTTTGTTCGGTGCTGCTTCAGCTCGTCTTTCCTCGTCTCATCTCTTATCCTACCTTGCAATGGTCCCTGTTAATGTAATTAGCACAGCTAAAGAAGGGCAGTTAATTATCCACTCTATTTTGACCGGGTAATTAATGCTATGCCAGGAAACAGCAACTGTTTCATTAACATAGCCCTCAAAGCAGCGAGGGGGTAGGGTGAGCGCCCCTTAGGATGCAAGTCTGCGTACATGCTGTGGAGTTTTTGCACTGACAATGAGGGGTACTGTAGACTTCAAACACCAGACACTGCCTGCCATTTAACCCCAGAACCACTCAGCGGCCATCTCCTTCGCCTCATCTCTCCTTCCTCCCTTTGATACGTTTCTAATTTGACAAGTTAAAGTCAGCTCTGTTGCCAGTACCTCAGCATTCATCTTGCTGAGTGCTCCTTCTGCCCAGTGGTGCAGGAGCCATATGCTCCTCTTTCAGATAACTGTTTAGTTGTGAGTGTGGCGGCGCTGTTTACGGTTTTTTGTTTTTTTCCCCCCTGATCACAGTTTGGATAAAGACAGCATGAGATGCCACCTGCCACCGACTCATTCCACATAACACATCCACATCACCGCCATCCAGCTGTTGGGTAGACGAAAGCCCCGCCGTGTCATCCTTCATTATCAGGACAGCTAAAATATGATGAGTTTCTTGTTTAACTTCATGCACCGTGTTTTCTTGCTATAGAGGAAAGCAGAAAACACACCCTTTCCTTTCTCCTCTCTCAAGGGATGTGTTTGTGTTTATATACCCAATTAGCCCTCTGGCCACAGCATGGCCATGCATTAGGCTGACATTAGCCCTGGGTGGGTGTGACGTCTGTGTGCATGTGTGCAAAATACAGTGAGTCCCTTTCTCATTTGAGGCATAATCAGGGGTGTGTGTGCCTTATTAGGCAGACTGGGGTAGATCTTGACGGGGGTGGGCCACTGTTTTGTCAAATAGATTTGTAGATTGGCTTCCACACACCCAGCCTGTGTCCTTTTGCCTTTGGCCCATCAGTGAAGCCAACATTGTTGCCCATTAAAGCGATGGACCCTGATTCTCTTTTTTCTTCCAAAATGTATTCCCCACCCCTTTTCCTGCCATTCCCTTGGGTGTCACTAGAGTGGGGTGGCAGATGGAGGAGACACAGAGCTGCCCCCTGAGACCCCCCCACCCCCATAAACAAAAAAAAACCCATACACACACACGGCCACAAGCACAAATAGGTGCACACACTAAAACATTTATGTATACAAATGCATGAGCACCACATATGCACAAACACACACACAGCGAGGCAACACAGCGATCCCCAGACACAAACCTCATCTGTCAGCCGGCTGCTTTTGTCCGGTCCACAGGACTGTGTTCGCTGAACGTAGAGTGACGTCTTTGTATGATGCCTCCGTGTCGGTGCCCCGTGTTTCCGGGTTTGGGATTAGGGTCAGAGCTGAAAAAATACAGCCTTATGATGCTGCTAACTATTACTACAATCCTAATAAGCTCCTCAAGGCTATAACTGATTGAATGGAATTAAATGCAACTTAGAGGTACTGATGTTTCCAACTTTGATTCAAATGGAGATTGATGAATGATATCAAGTTCTAAATGTGGGATGTTTTTGTTATTTCTTACAAAAACACTGGAATAAACAAATAAAATCATTCATCAGTCATCTAAATAATAAATCTAATACTTATATATGGGACATAATAACAAACTCCAGTTATATTTAAAAACATATTTATATTTATTGATGCTCCCATGAAACCAAAACGGAATCCCTGACATTTAGTCAAATATTATCAAATATTATCATCAACTATCATCATAACAATAGAACACAATTTCTGTTACAATAATTTTTCCAGTGATCAGGATGCAATATCTACCCATCTATACATCAAATAGAAGATATTCCGTCAAGTAAATGGTCAGATTCATAATAATTTTGTGAAAATAAATACCTTAACAACTACAGAAAGATTTAAGACACACCATTTGATTTGTTAGATATATGCAATGATTGCTAACCATCATGAACTTGATCTGGGGTTTAGATTGGTTTGGCTCTCTAGGTTGCATTACCTCTAAGATTACTTTATTATTGTTCAATATATCTTTAGATTTTTTAGTCACTCAATACAACGTCAATGACTTCCCTTCGGTTCAGGTTTGTTCTCTGTAATTTTTGCATTCAGCAACTAAATTTATTTATTTTTGTGTCTCAATACTGTTCAAACTGACTACTTAATACAGTTGTCTCTGTTACAATGTTACATAATTAAGACGGTCCCAATCTGTTTACTAAAATTCTGGCTTTTTGAGAGAAAAATAACAGCTCTGTAAAGTACATAATCCCCATTAAATGAGTGGCAAGATAAATAAACCAGCATAGGCCAGACAGCTGGAAAGATGCATGACATCTATCTGCTATTATTAAGTCAAGTCAAGTTTATATGTATAGCACATTTCAGCAGCATGGCAGCTCAAATTGCTTCAGGTGATATAAAATGATGCCGATGCAATAAATGGTGACATTAAATTCACTGACAACAATTGCATATCATTTTCTTATAAAAATTTAAAGGAAACAAGGAGAGTTTAACCAGTGATTTAAAAGAACTCTGTGTTCCAGCTGATTTCCAGTTTTCTGGGAGCTTGTTGCAAATTAGAGTGGCATTAAAAACTGAACGTTGCTTCCTCATGTTTCTAAGGATGCAGAGTTAGCTTTAACCAGAAGACCTGAATGGTCTGGAAGGTTGAGAAGACAACAGCAGGTCTTTAATGTACGTTGGCAATAACCCAACTAACTCAAGTATTTTAAAGTCTATTCTCTGGGCTGGAGTGATGTGGTATGTTTTCCTACTTTTAGTGAAAATGTGAGCAGCAGAACCCTGGATTAGTGTTTTTACACAAAAAGCATTGATTTATACCAACCAAAATGTTAATTTCTGAGTTTCTTTAGTCTTTATTTAGCGTCTTCCTTGCTGTTTTTTAGTCATCCAGATCCCTTCGGTAGGAAATATTCTCCCTTTTGAATAGCTTTTGACCTGTGGTGCAAGTTTTGTTAGGGGAAGTTTTAGCAATATCCATAATGTTTTATAGTGGTTACACTGAAATACATTAATAAAATCAAAGATGTTACATCATTTTACCGTGTTTATGATTAAATGACACTTAAAACCCTCCAGAAAACATTTACATCTGAGTTGGTACAAAGGTTGGAGTGGCTTGAGTTATAAAGTGGACTCACTGAGACCAAGTCAATTTACACTAGGTGTACATTTTCACAAAGGTTTGAATGACCGATATTAAAGTTCAGTCACTCTGAGTCCATAGATCTTCGAGGACTTTTGCATGTCAAACATCTGACATGGGAATATACCATTAAGCATTTTAAAGTTCTACAACTCTATCAACACGGTCTAGCAACCTGTTTGCGATACCCTCTGTATCAGTGGTAGACTGAGTAATTATGTGTTGAGGGTAAACTTCTTGTTAAAACTCTCCTGCGATTTTTAACGTATTTCCTGCAAATGTGCATAAAAATGTATGCATAGAAGAACATGTTGTTCAAAAAGTTACACAAATGTTTGTGACTAATTACGAGGATAATAATGACAACAGTTAATTTATATAGCGCCAGTTTACAACACGTGTCGTCTCAAAGGACTTTATAAGAAAATAGTTTTTATTCCAATCCAATCCAATCCACTTTATTTATATAGCACATTTAAAACAGGAACATGTCCACCAAAGTGCTGTACATATAAAATACATAAATAATACAATAAATAAATACATGATAAACAAATGAATTTTAAAAAGTTTCCTGTCGAGTCATTGACTTGCAGCATTCACTCCCTCTGGAATCAGCAGGAGGAGACAATAGCTGCCATTCTGTCACTGACTTTACTGTAATCCCTCATACTGAGCCTGGAACACAGGATCTTTAAAAGAAAAAGAAGTTGCTTCTGTGGTGTGTAACTGTGATTTAAAAAGTGTTTGCAAAATTACCCAAATACGTTAACGACCCAAATATTGTTTGTCTGTTAGATTTACCCAACTGAGAAACAAGCAGCTGTAAGAAGAAATTTGAGTTCACCATAATGTTTGAGGGGCTTGACAGCAACCTTTAAAAGCAGAATGGACCCTGAACCACAAAGAAATAAATCCTTTTATGAAACTGATGGTTTAATATTGTTACTCAAACTTCAGTCTGTTTTTATTATTATTATTATTATTATTAATTTTGGGTTAGTCCAGTCTTGATGGAAATACAAACATTGGGTTTAAACAACTTCTCAAGTAACCCCGATGCCAGAAAAGCACTTTATAACAAGCTATCCTCCACCAGCGACCATACTGACAATTACCCAGATTAGAGGAGTGGAGATGTAATTTCGGCCCTGCCTAAGTATCGGCTGTTTGAGCGCGCGGCCGCGTGAGGTGAGAAGGCCTCGCGCGGGTGATTAATTACAGCCGGGCCGCGTGACAGAGGTGGAGGCTGTCCCTCTGGTGTCTGCCGCGCGCGCGCAGGCGAGCCCGGCCCGGGCTAATTGACCCGGCTCCTGTAAGGCCATCCATCAAGCGTGGCCCGTAAGAAACACATTATTCAGAGGTAAGTTTGTTAACCAGCTAACGCGCCGCCATTCATTGTAACCTTCGTGGGTTGTCCCTGGAAAGTCTTCGACGTTTTTCTGCAAAAAAAAAAAAAAACGCTGAAAACGTCAGATTGAGCGTTAAAATAATTTCAATAAAAAACTGTGACCTACTACACATCTAAATGTTTTTTTTAAGTGAGCGATCATCACAAAATAGCGCATGTGGGATGGACTTAAATTATACTAAGGCAAAACCTTAATTACAAATAGAAATCTGTAAAGTGTGGCATTTATATCCAGCCCCTCTGATTAAGCATGTCGATTGATCACTTTTAGCCTACAGTCACTGAAATATTTTGGGGTGTAGCTCCACACGCTTTGCACGCAGAAAACTATCTCAAGCTAACTAGGGTGGTCTGGGTCGCCTGACTTTCTTGTGTTGAACTGGGAAAGGATCTAAAATGTGTAGGCCATTGAGGACTAAATCGGAACGCCACACATCTGGCTTTATGTGTCCAGTTATTGTCCTGGTGGAAATGTGATTTCTGACCCCACAGCACAATGCTGCCACCAACATATGTGTGTTCAGGATGGTTTTGGCCACGCCTGCTCACAAATGAAAGTGCAATGGTTAATGGTAGATAGTAGGGAAGTATTTCGCTTGACATACATGCAAAACCCAAATCTGCCTCACTTTTTCAAATATCTTTACCTCTCAACATCATGTTCCATTCCCCTTACAGTTACCTTGCTGTAGACTATTAAATATCATCTTAAAAGAATAGAGGGTAGTTTGTGTTTGTAATGTGGCAAAACAGTGAAGGGATGTGAATACTTTCAAAAGGCAGTGCAGGTATCCTGGTTGCTTCATAGCATGTTTGATAAAACAGAGTAAAGGTTCAGAGGTTCAACAGCTCCTACAAGCACCAACCTAGCAGCAGCTTTACTTTTTTTTAAACCAGTGTAGGCCTTAAGAATGATCGTTGTTGCTACCAGTTCTGTCAGCTGTCTCCATAACTACAGTTTGCATGACACAGCTCAATAGTGCCACCTACCTGTAAAAAAGGGCACTCGTTCTACTCTAATTTACTATCTATTTGAACTGTATGAATATATTCTCCACTGCTAGACTTTTTCAGGGTATTTTATATATTAATGTTCCATATTCTAAGAAGGCGCATTGGCTGTGGCAACTGTAACAACAAACCCTGTCAGTGTGCCAGCCTGCATAAATATGTAGAAGGATATCTAATCAAATAAATCCATTCATTAAGGGAGTTACTGGTATTTCTGCTTTTGCATTAATTACATAGTCATTACCATATCAATTAGAGAAATCAGAGATCATGTAATTAAGGTTTAACCAAAAGCACCTGCTGCCTCAGAGTTGTGATGTGTTTGTGTGTGTTTGCTTCACTCCTAATCTAATTTGTGGCCTCTGACAGCACTCCCCCTCATCAATCCTGAGCTGTCGGAATTCAGCTTCTTTTTTTGTTTTGTTTTTGTTTATAGGTGCGGGTGGCGGCAGCAGGGGTGGAGCACCATGTTCGGAGGGGGAGCCGCGTGAAATGTTGTCATGGCAATCAAATTGATTGGCAGGGACGCCTGATTAGAAAGGAAGAATAGGAGGCAGGTGGGAGGAGGCGGGGTGTACATCTAAGGGAACAGATTGGGACTAAGTGAGGTCTAGCTGGGTGTCACCAGGCGAGTCGCTGTCTTTCTGAATTTGGTTACACTTTGTAAAAGATAACCAGTAATTACATTAGCGTTTCACTCACGATATTCATGTTTCCTGACGTTTCTGGGTCAGATTAATACCAAGAGATACTCACTTATTCATCTTTAAAGCACCTGAGCTTAAAAATATTTTTATCTTGGTTATTGTGACCTTCATGTGTAAAGCTTTCTGTTTGTTGTGGCCTATAGAGGATAAATGGCGAGCAGAGCGGATGCTAAAGTTGAATGCTCTTGTTGAAGAAGTTGTCCTCGGGGGATATGTGGTGGGAATAAATGAGACGCATAAGTAGCTGGGTTGATTTTAGGAACATATGTCAGGAAGGAGAATCTAAGAAGAAGAATACTGGTCGGGTATCAATATGTGAGGTGAAAACCAGCCTCTGATCTCTCTCTCTCTCTCATAACTTCTTGTTACATTTCCTTTGGTTGTCTTAATTTTCTGACTTTGCTTTTTTTCTGCAGTTTATTCCTGTGTTCATTATATCTCTCTTCTAACAAAGTGATTGCTGTGCATTTCATTTAGATCAATTTCTATAATAGTTCCTATTCCTATAACAAGATGATACATACTTGTTTCAGTGAGTTTACTTTAACACTTTACTTTTTGTAACGACATCGCAAACATTAAAAGATTACAACAGGTAGAAATTTTCCCTTTGACTCATTTAAAGATATAGGAACTGAACAGGACGTTTTGTATTCTATCCATCCAGCATTGAGTGATCATTTATTATTTATATGAATAAATCACACATGTGAAAACTAACAATTATTCTGCAATAAACAAACAACCCAACGTACTCAATAAGGATGTCTTTGATTCAAGATTCAATTTGATTCTGATTTTTGAGGCCGCGATTCTATTCAGGATTGATTTTCAATTCAAAATTATTAAATTCATGAATTCTGCTTCAATCTTTAGGTGTGCTAATGAGTCAAAATCTGTTGAATCTCTGTACTCTCTAGTTTCCTCATTGTTTTGGTGTTTTTATGGTTTGGTATTTTAATGATTTCAAAAAATCATTTAATTTTTTCAAATCTATTTTGGGAGATTTTAAATTGGTTCTTAGATATAATAAATGAAAGTTTTGTCTCCTATGTAAATAGATGTATATATTTTTTTGCAAGCTGTATCAATTCTAGACTTCTTTCCTCCGTATTTAATCCCAGCTGTGTGTATGAGTTTTTATTGACTCAGTTTTTGTTTTAAAAATGTTGTATGGTATACCAAAAATGCCAAGGATACTGTGTTACTAATACATTTAGTACTCTCAACACTTTGGTCCCAATCCCATCCAGAGCTCTTTCACACAACAGAACTTCACTACATGCCTGAGACCTAAAACTAAAAAGCGTTTCAGCACAGATATTTCGCCTCAGTGCCAAACAACATTATTTTTTCATTTCCACTCTTACTTCAGGGGCAGAATTAAACTCTATTAAAGATGAACTCACTTGCATCTTTTTGCTCTTTCTGGATCACATTTCAAGTTTTATTTGGACTTTTGCTCAAATTCTGCTGCCCCAGTTGTAAAGACTGTGATGTTCTGGAGTTGCAGATATCACCTTTAAATAGTTAATTCTATTAATTGAATAAAATTGGAAGCGGATATGTATCATAAAATTTAGCAGTTTTTTTTTCTAGCAATATTATTGCCAATTTATTTTTTTTATTACATGCCTCTATGGTTTTGCTTCTGTTGCAAACAAAAGAACTTGTAAAGTTAATTTTCCAACTGACTTGGTGAAGGACCAAGTTTAAATATGGACTTTCACATTAAAGAAGACTCTTAACTAATGAAGTTATTACACTTTAGATTGGGCCTTTGTCCATTTCACCTTTTCCTGTAGTACTTTCTAATACAATGTCTGTTGTAGTTCATCCATTAACAGATCAGGTCCTGCTGCAGCAAACTATCCCCCAAAAATAATAGTTCCACCTCCATGATCCTCAGAAGATGTGAGGTTGGTGTCCTTTAAAGATGCATTTGGTAAATGCTACAAATTTTTTTCTTGTACTGGTGTCCAAATGATTATTGTTCAAGATATACAGTTTTTTGGTCTAGGTTCTCAGTTGGTAAACTTTAGTCTGTCCTTTATATTTTTCTCAGAGAGCTTTCTCCATAAAGACCTCCCATAAGCGTTAACCTGTTACCCTTGATATTACCAGTAACAAAAACCAGCTGTATGTGCAATAATATGTTTTTGTGTGTTTTGGGATTTTCTCTGCATTCAGGGTGAGGTTGCTTGGACTTGTGTGCTGGTTGCCATTTTTAATGTCTTCGAGTCTTTGAGACTATTTCCTATACAGTAGAATGACTTATTTTAAATTAACGTTTTAATAATTTATTTGCTCAGGGCTGTCAGTTATATTCATTGTATTTTTCTCAATTTAGTTTAACTTTCTGACCACTAGGGGGCAGAAGTGCATTATGACCCTCAGCTCTGTTATTCAGTAGCAATCACTTGTTTTCTTCTTTCCTTAGTGTATAAAACATGTGGCCCTGGCTTAAACTATACAAAACAATACAGATTTTTATTTAACATTTTGGTGCAGAGTCTATTATTTGAGTCGTTTCCTTGATGCTCTTTCCTAAGTGTTGCAATAAACCTGTACCTTCTGGTATTCTAACAATCTTCTGAGGGTTTGTGATTCAGAAAAGAAGTTTAGCCTTCACTGGATTTTGCACCTGAATAGTTTTACGCCTGAATTGAGAAGCGTGTAATAAATGAAAGAAAATAATAATCCTAATGAATTGTTACATTAATAGATGTGTTTTTCAGCTCACAAAGGACAGTGATGTCTATCATCTAAAATCAGATTGGACCAGTGAAAAAGACAGATGCTAAACCTGATTAAAACAAAATCACTATACATTATATCCTGCTGGTAGATATTATCTCACTCATTTAACTGCGTATTTCTGCAGTAGACTGATTATAGAAAAACGCTTCATGGGTTAATTACTAGTATGACGCATTAAACAATCCTTGGCAGACAGTTGATTTTGTGAACCAAAAAAACAAGAAAATGAAACAAAGCAAATAAAGATAGAGGCAGAGAAATACAGGCAGATACCCTTAAATACAAACACAGCAATTGATTTTTCTGTCACTCTAAGCAATTTTTATTGGTTGGAGTTGGAGCTGCTGCATCACTGAATCTCACATCATATTTACATCAAATCTAGATCTACATACCTCCTTCAAACGCTCAGCCAAGTCAGATGAGTCCCTTCAGAAGAAGTGGCAGAGTGCCTGAGCTACAGCACAGTGTGGACATGATGCCTGCCCTTGGTTTGTTACCTGCCATATGGCTTTCCTAATCAGTGCAGTCTCTGCTGGTGCAGCTCCAGAAGGGAGGGATAGAGGAGTGTGTGTTGGTGTGTTATAGAATGAGCTCATGTACCTCTATCTCTGTATATATACCTAGAAAGACATTTTGACTGACAATCTGATTTTGATTATGCAAATATAAATGTTGAGTTTTTGTTTATTTTATACAAAAAGCCCCCCCCCCGTCACACCTTTGCACACCAATCTTTAGTTTAATGACTCTGCAAGACACTAGTTACACTACGTTTAAAATTTTCTCACACTTAAGAGTGTTACTTACCTGGGAATGTCTTAATCACTTATTGGGAGTCTCATACAGCATTAAAATTTAACTCTCCCTCGCTCAATTTACTTGTATAATAAAAAGTTAAAGGATTTAATGCTGTCACAGAAAGACTATGTATTTATTTAGGTACGTGTGAAATTGTGCTAAATATAGAAACCTTTAACATTTGGAAAACCCAAAATGCTTCACATAAACTGCAAGGACATGACAGGATTCTTGTTCTTCAAAATCTCCATATTACCTCATGATCCATCTAGGATCATGAGATAATAAGTTTATAACATAACAGCTTAAATAATAATGAATAATTATTTAAAGCAGCCTCCAAATGTTAAAGCTCTCCTATTGGGGAAGTAAGCTTGACACTAGTTTTTAACCACTGAATTGCCAATCTAATATTAATCTGGTAAGTTTTTTTGTATTATTATTATTTTTTTTTGCACCATAATTATACAATAATAAATAAATTAATCTTGTGAGGAGAAAGAGCTAAGCTAAACTGGTCGTTGGCTTTAATGAATAAATGATTTGGCAGAAGTTTCTTTAATTGCATTTGGATATGTTCTCTAAATGTATTTTCTGTGGAAATTAGCGGTGTATTCCTGTGGTGTTGCTCTGCACAGTTGTTTGTTGCAATATAGTGTTAAACTGTGCTTTCTGTGTTTGCTTCCTCACAATGCTGTCATCCAGAGGGGACTGGATGATCCATGGCGTAATCATTTTCATATAGTCCACTCGACTCAGACAAGCTTGTTTTTGCTATAAAGGGAATCAGGTTCTGTTGGATATTTATATAATTTTGACTAAATATACTTAAATTCATTGATTTTAAGGCAAAACTACTATCAGTTTTGTTTTTGTTTTTTGTAAACACACTTTCACTGTTCACTGTGCAGTTCTATTCTTTAACCAACAGAGGGTGCAACTTGGTTTTTGTTTTTACTGCTCACGTTTTTTTCTACCTTTCCTTTGATTTGCAGCCATAATCAGTTTCTCGCAGATAAAAGGAAGCAATGTGTAATCCTTTGAATCACTTTAAATCACAAAATTGTGTCTGGAGTTCATTCATGCTGTGGATGCATAAATACAGAAGGGGCTCTCATATATTCCCTCAGTTTATTTTGGGCTGATAATGACTAATGCTGCTGATTAAATACATCTGCTAAAAGCCTAGGTTGGCGATGCAGAGGATGGCTCAGGCTTGCAGCATACTGTATCTCACTGTAGGCTGTGGACCTCTGCCAGGAAACACACTGGAGATTATCGTGTTACAAATATACAGGAGTACTCTGTATGACCAGCAATGTAAAAAAAAAAAGCAGCCATCCAGTTGGTTGGCTTGTTGCATTTTCTGTATCTGGAAAGGATGTATTAATAAAAATATTTTAAACCTGATATACAGTGAACAGATTGTAGATAATCTCACATAGAGATGAATGTCCAGGTCTATAAACATCCTGCTTGTTGTGTTGAAAATTTATTTTTTTACTTTTTGTCTATTCTTTACTGCCTAATAGGTCAATTTTAAGACTACTTTGGTCGGCAATGCTGTGAGACCTTTCCTGTTGTAGTGTATTAAATTTATGATAAGTGAATTTATTTGTGAGGCGAGTCGCATCGAAAAATCTGAGGTGGCGGAGGGTAAAACCTAAATGAGCAATAATTTGTAATATTTCTTTTTGCTTGCAAGTTTAAATAAAAGAGGTTGAATGATTGTAATCATTGTGTTAGATTGAAGAGTGTGATCATTTCTTTTGTCAATCAATGGGTTTTGCAAAACATTAGAGACCTTTAGATATGATCTTGATCAAAATGTTGGTATAAATGCAAATTTTGTAGTTTTTAGTTTTCATTGCATAAAATACAAAGTTCCTTTTATACAGTACCAAAAAATTTTAACAAAGAGATGTTAGCTGCTATATTTGTCATGCTATGAGCATCCAGCCTCCTTGTAAAACCATCAAGCATGAAGCAAAAGCGTAGCTAAATATTGTTTTAAAACAACATTACTTTAAAAAGTGCTTTTGTCTCCTTCAGACTAAACTGCAGTGACACTTATAACTAGAATCTCCATTAGGGTCTCTAGAGACTTAATACATTTAAACTCTGCAACTTGAATCCGAATGGGTGTGAAAATATGAAGATTACACCAATTATTTTCCTTTCACAGGTTTCCCGTCTGTGGCAGGTTTTCCACTACACCCACCATGCATGGGAACACACACCCCTACCTGTAAGAACCGACTCGCTCCAGGATAAGGCTAAGCACCATTTAAGATGTTTCCTTCACTGCTTCTGTCCTGGGTTTGCGCCACATACATTTTTTAGGCCCGAGCAGCTAAGCGGTGTGAAGGCCTATTGTATCTCTTAGGTTAATTTTTTTTCTTCTTCTTCTTCTTCTTCTTAATATATCATTCATCCCCCACATCCAGTTTTGCTAATTTGAAGGCCTAAACATATACGAAAACTCAGCAAACTTCACCCAAAATTGTCCCCCACCTCAAATTTCTGTATTTTAATGGAACCAAAAATAGGCGTGGTCAAACCACTCTACAGCGCCCCCTTACTTGAGATAGACCAACCCGTAAGTCCTACAGAGCTGAAACTCGGTATATAGGTAGAACCCCTTAAAACAAAAAAGTCTCTTGGAGGTGTGCCCTAAATCCAACAAGAAGTCCACCATTTTGGGTCAAAGGGTCAAATTTGTCCCTTTTTCAGTTTACATAC
The DNA here is from genome assembly GCA_032876305.1 of Orestias chungarensis. Lineage (NCBI taxonomy): Eukaryota > Metazoa > Chordata > Actinopteri > Cyprinodontiformes > Cyprinodontidae > Orestias > Orestias chungarensis. Next base: position 3,072,755 of record JAVLVB010000003.1, read on the forward strand.
TTGTCAAACTTTAACGAACTTTACCTAGAGATTTTTAGCTATCAGCCTCAAACTTGGTCGCTAAGCCCATAAGGCATTGGGGATTAAAAGTTATCAAACTATACTTGACGATACTATGTGGTCGTATGATTGTCATATAAACTCCGCCCCCTCATAACAGAAAGTCGCTTTTTCTCCTTGGAAAGCTACATCTATGGCTCACTTCACCTAATAAACATGGTCTTGGGGGAGAAGGCACACAACATGTTGGTCTAACTAGCTTTAAAGCCAAGTCAAGTCAGACTTCACTCCGTTACCAGATGTTTGGCTCTAAATTCCATAGTTTGGAGCCCAGATGCACCAAACTTACTCAGATCAATCCTTATTGAGCCCCCAACAAGTGTGCGGTCCAATATTTGATGGACGTGACACAATGCTTCCACAGCCCCCTAGAAATCTTTAAAAAAACAGCCCCAAGCCATGCTGCGACAAACAACCATGAAATTTGGCACAATTGTGTGTTTTGTCAGGACCTACGAAAAAGTCTCTTGGAGACCTGTTCCACATCCCACAGGATGTGAGCCATTTTGGACCTAAGCCGCCATTTTCTCCCTTTTACACACGTTGTATCTGAACGAAGTTCTCTGACAGCTTTGAACTTGGAGACTTCACAGTCACTCTGCACAGTCTGGAGGTATTGAAGAGCAAAAGTGATGAAAAGCATTTAGCTACATCACAATCTGTGGGCGTGGCTAAGCTTCCAAATCTGACCAATTGCCATAAAGCATCGAGGTGGAATAACTTCCATGACCAAGGTCACGTCTCAAAGAAACTTTCTGTCCTTCGTAACTGAGCAGCTCTAATCACATTCACATCGACTATGCTGGCGTCACTTACCACCGCCCCCTTTAAACAGGAAATAAGCTTTGTTTTGATGTTACCTTACTACATATTACTCTGTAACTCATGCAGGTTTAAACCTGTGTTTGATGACATTCAACGACATGATACCTCATCTGTGCCATCTACAACAACAATGTAGGGCTCATTTTTATTAACTTGTTCACATCACTTGGGAGCTATTGAAGAAATAAGCCAAATGTTTACAGTAAAAATGTATTTAAAAACAATATTAAATGGGTTAAACTTGGGTAAAAACAAATAAGCTCTCAACTACTGTGATGATTCTCATTTTGGTCATGCTGTAGAATAATTTCACAGTATTGTGTGCCATAACAAGAACCTATTAATTATTGTTTGTCAACAGTTTTTGGTTTGGAAATATATTCACTGTCCCAAAATCAACAACTTTGTTTCTTAGGAGGGATTGGCTCAGAGCCGTTGGTCGAAATCTTAGTTAATTGGATCAGCCCTGGGTTAGAAGCCGCTAAAATCCCAAAGCTTGAATATGGTACCAGGTAAGGGGTGATGCTTAGCGGGATATGTAGTGCAGCACCATGACTGAGTTGAGTAGACTTTGTGTATTTAGTTTCCCATCATGCTGAGCAAGATATGTAGTATGGCATTGTGAGTGATATAGAGACTGTTGACATCATTTGATGTGCCATTTACTCTTCTCTACTAATAGAAAGTCGTGTGATCAATTAATACTAGGTGTGGGCCGTGGTGCAGGTGCTTCGGCAATCTAAGGCTAGAGTGGCGCTGATTTGCGGGGGCCGCCCATTGCTGCTTGCAGCTTTGATTTATTTTTATTTTTTAGCTAAAATTTTTTCCTTATTTATTGCAGATATACTGTAATTTTTTTTCTGGACTCATTGTTTCATTTTAATCACTGAAATGTTTTTGCTTTGCTTTGTCTTCATCCACTATCTGGCTTTATAGTCTGCAGCCTCGGTTTGTTTCTGAAATAAAACAAAAGTTAAATGCTTGTTACAATTATTAACAGCAGGAGAAATGAAATTTGTTTCTTTAGCTTCTGTTGTTTTTGTTTACAAGAACTATTTTTGTACAGCTTAATTATATATGAAGCAAAAGTGCAGCAGCTTTGTTTTAGCTTAAACAGCGTTAGGTAGGGGTGGGGCAACATCTATCAATATGTAATCTGTAATCGCTTCAGCGCTTGATCTCATTGAAATTGAAATTGACCTTGACTTGTTGGAACTGTCTCGTGGATCATTTGTAATTTGCTTCTCATTGTCTTCCCTGTTTGTTTTTGTCACTTCAGAACCAGGTTTATTGCCATCTTCAGTAAAAACAGCTTCATAGACTAGAAAATTGTTCTGATGTAATGATGCAGATAAGATAAAATGTAAAATAAAATACACTTGTACAAAGGAAGCGTATAAAGGTTTAACTTTTTAGTTTCTATTAAAGCAAGTACAGATCCATTAAAATTACAATATTATTGAACGTTCACTCATTTCAGTATAGACTTTCGTAAAACACAATATATATTATTTACACCCATACTTATGTTTTAAAAGCCTTTATTTCTGCTATTTATTAGAATTTTCCGCCTATAGGTATTAATAAGCAGAACATTTAACATTTGTATGTTGCGTTTTTTATTTTACCAACAAAAAACCTTTATATACACAAATGATCTCTTAATTTTCAATAACGTACTTTTAATCTGACAAATAAACCTCACCAAAAAACATAGTCCAATTAGTTTAATGTGATTGTATCTTAGTTTAACTTCCCTTACATTCTTTCTTGTCCTTTCTGACATATGCTTGATTTTTGTCTTATGATCATGTTTTTGAACACATTAACTTATCCATAGTGAGCTTCCATGTTATGAATGGACTATCTGTCCTGTCTCTTCTCACTGAAGCCGGTTTCTGCAATTGATTGTGAGTGGTTCTGTCAGGTCACAAACACTGTTTCTGGAGGAGCATTGGAGCGCTTAATGTGCAGGCGGGTGCTGGCTATCACACTGAAGGGAACTCAGGCGGTAGCTGTGTGTTCTTTGTTCCTTTAAGCTCTCTACAACCTGTCTTTTTAAGTGCCAGGCAGGACCACCTGACAGGCCGTTCGTGTATACTAGATAAACTTAAAAAGACAAGCTTAGCTCTGCAAAACCAGAGGAAGTAGATTTAAACAAGTTTGCACAGTTTATGAAATATGACGTTGCTGCAGTTAAGTATGTACAAAGCCAGCTATGTAAAACACTCATTATAGTTAGGATAAATATGACTTGACTTATAAAAGCCTTAATGTTTCACAATATTGTGTTGTTGTGCTGACTGTAGGCCTAGCATTACCACAAAGCTGGCTATATCTCTAAAGGTTGTTGAGTTAAAAACTTAACTGTGTGATTGTGGGAGGACAGAACACAAAAACACTTCTCAAATTTAAGGATCCGTTTAGGACTTTGGTTTGTTCAAGTTCAACTAACTGCACTGACTGAGATGGACACAGTATCTCAAGGTTGGAGCAGCAATCAAACAATGCAGTTTTTATACAATGGAGGGAAAAGATGATTGGTAATAAGAAGAAGAGTTTGGAGGAATGAGCGGTTTCTACCTCAGAGTCCAAGAGGGTGTCCAGGTTAACCCCTCCATCACTTTCAGTGGGAAGCATTGACACCTCTGGGTCCATCAATAACATGTTGCAAGAAAATCTTGGCATCAAGTCTGATATTATGTTCTTTGATGATACAAATACAAATTTGCGTTGTAAGTGACTTCAGAGCAAAGAAAACACTAGATCAGATCAGTTTTGAATTCTAACATATTTTAGTATCCATGACTTGTGTTAATGTAATTAGTGAAACAGGGAATTATGCAGCTTAAGTGTACATTATTGAATAAATTATGTGATTTAGTCAGACCTTAAACTTTTCACTTTAGTTAATTCATATAGGGCCTATTATTGTTAAATATTAATAATAATATAAGCATGTTCTGTTCTATAAAACATCGGCCCACTGGCCCCACAGAGCAAGTTTTTTATCTGTGGAAGAGATTTCTCTAAACAGGATGTGTCCAGGTTCAGTTTAGTCCAAATCCTCATCTTAGGTCACCTTTGCAATATAAAAATCCAATGTTAAACTTTGTGCATTTGCAAAGCCAGAGCAAAGCTTAATAAAACTGATAAAATGGTGTTAACTGTGCAGCAGGTTCCTGCGGGTGATTCATTCTGACACATTCCCCAGGGGTTCAATATTGTGATGGATCTGTTGCCACGGAGCTGTCAGCACCATCAGTATTTGTGTTTGTTTGTGTTAAAGCTGAGCCACATGAGCAAGTGATTTGTGCAGTAGCATTGCAGACAGAAAGCAATATCACCACTCTTATTTATTAGTATGCTGCAGTCTGGAGGAGTGCATCTGATCAGCAGTGATGGTAGAGCAGAGGAGAAAAAACTGTTAGACAGCAGTGTAACATGGAATAGCAATACGTTTTTCTCTGGTTGCTATTTTTTTCCTATTTTCTCTGGAACCGTTTTATTTGGGGGGCATTTAGCATTTTTGTTGTTGCCAATTTCTAGTCTGATTCATTTGGGATTTACTATTTTCCTAGTCAATGCTATATAAAGTGTTTTACATTAAATGCTATAAAGTGTGTAAAATAGCACACTACATTCATTGCATCCTCTCCATCATTACAAGCATTGTACAACACTCACCCTAACCAATGACATTGTGGATGCATGTTGCTTTTCTTAAACTGTAACCGATGTTTTATCCCAGCAGGAGTTTCTTTAGATCTGATTCTGATAGTCAGACCCTTTATTAGCTGCCATATGACATGGTCGCTGATACATCAGTCAGTTGATGTCTCTTCTAAGGATCCTCTATTTGACTTATCTAGATACTGTAGGGCCTATGGCAAAAGGCAACTTCATGTGTGTGTTCTGCAAGTTTCTGCAATATTTGTCATGAGCCTTAATTCAAGGCACACGTCTTCAAACCATGAGTTAAACACATGCAATGATAGGACTCTCATTGGTAAATGACAAAATAAGAGAGTTGTGCATTTGAAAGTTAGGCATTCGGCTAGATATTTGTAGTCATTGTGTCAAGGATGATAAAGCAGGCATTAATTTTAACTACTTTTCACCAGTGTTGGTGAAATACACTTGAACCTGAACACGTGAAGGAACGTTTTGAGCATTCAGTGATGACTTAATCAGAGACCATGGGTATGGAGTAAGATTGCTGTCAAAAAAGTGTATGCAAAACTCTAACATTGTATTCATATTTATGTCGATATGGTTCTTGTACCCCAAATTCTGCTGAAATATTTGTGAGTTTAAGAGTATGAATCTAAAAGTTGTGAGTGCAAAGTCGTATGAAAACAACCTTAATTTTTAGGACTCTTCCTTTCTCTGTGGATACGAATTCAACTTTGTGGGTACGAGTAAAAATGGTTACGATGACGTCAAGGGGCGGAATAATCGATCCGCAATCACATCAAACACGCATGTATATAACCAATATCCCACTGTATGTTAACGCAGCTAGTTGTGGACAAGAAAGAGTGTGAAGAGAGTGTGAAGAGATAAAAGAAAAGACAGGGAAAAACATATAAACAAAACAATCAACAATAAATATAACTCTTGTTTCAGTTGTGAGATTGGGATTTGATATAAACCTTTACTTTATATATTTTATCAGAACTTTCTTTAACATTGTATATAAACTATATTTACATTAAACGTATAAGATGTGTGGTTGCAGATCACCTGAGGTTAATACAGCCAGGGAGTAACGGTCTGGTCACAGTACACTTGTCCATTTATGAATAATTTATCCACGGAGATGACAGCACGGGAACTTCCTTAGATTAACTTCTTCCAAATAGGAAATAAAACTCTCCGTTTGTCCAGGATCTCTCTGGGAAACTGGTCATTCACGCTGATATCCCTTCCTCTCAGTTCCCCTTTCTCTCTCTCACCTTCTGCTTCCGCTTGAAGTGCTCGAATATGGCCACAATGGGTCTCGGTCTGCGGCCCACCGGTCTCTTTGCACCCAAGCAATGAACTCTATCAAATGTGATGTTTTTAACTGTATCCTCTGGTAATTTCAACTCCTTTTGAATCAAGTCCTTAATAACTGCCTCCGGGTCCTCCTCAGCCTGCTCAGGGATTCCAGCGAACACCATGTTGTCCCTCATACTCCGGGCTTGCAGATCAATTATATTTTCTTTAATCTTTTTATTTACTTCTGAGATCCGGCTCATTCCCTCAGGGAGGGATTTCGCCGACTCTCTCATGTGGCATTCTCCACTGCCAGCGACTGCACCTGCTGCTGGCTAAACTCCAGCGACTCCCGTAAGGCCTGGAACTCCCTGTGTAAAACCTCCACAAGGGACAGACGGGCGTCGAGGCTGGAAAGTTTAATGTCAATGTATGTAAGAATATCTTCTGTTTTCCTTTCGGGCTGGAGAAGTCGCTCTGTGTAAGCTACGTCATCGCATGGGGGGGCGAAGTGCGGACTTGTGTAGAAAGTGGGGACCTCAAACTATACATCAGTTTTTAAATTGTATTGATATGCAATGTAAAATCAGAGTTCTGATAAAGTATTTACACCAGACTTTTTCCTAAATATTTTCGTAATGTGTGCGTGTGTGTGCGTGCGTCTCATAGACACCGGAAAAATTAGCTTTTAACACAGACGAAAAAATAATAAGACGACAAAAAAACAACACAACAAACCCCTGTCCTATTGGTGGAAAGATGCATCACGTTAATCAATCAAATCAAATTAAAAATAATCGCACATTGCGGCATTTGGTTGTTACGAGCAAAGGGAAATTTGTGGGATTGGCGGCGGTGACAGAGAGAGAGACGGGAGCGATCGTAAGTTTTGAGATTTCAGTGATTTGTGATATTTAGTGTATTTTAAGTGTTTAGTTAGTGTGTAGTGGTCTATTTTAGTGTCTTGGGTTAGGGTTTGGGTAGTTTTGTGAGATAAAACAATGAACCGATTGATGAATGTGGAGCGGGCAGTGAAGCTCCTCTTCGAGCTGAGGAACACAGGGCGGAGCGCGAATTGGAGCCAGAGAGCGATGACTTTGACAACTTAGGGGACGATCCGTCATTTTTATTGGAGAAGGAGAGGGAGAGGAGGAAAGAGAGGAACCTCAGACGAGTTAGTAGATCCGCTCAGAGGACAGGACGGCGGCGGCGGGGCACGCCCACCATGTTGCTATCTCAGCCAGCTTAGGCAGCAGAGCCAAGCATAAACTCTGTGGCATTGCCTGCATTTTATGTAGATAGTGTTAAATTACTTTGTTGTGTGATAAGAGTGTGCATAGGTTTTGAAATTTCCAATTTCTATTTGCATCCTAAGTTTTAAAATTGGTTTGTTAAACATATTGGTGAGACATTACATGGTTTTGTAAAGTAGCTTTACATAAAAAAAACCTGAAGTAAAGCCTGCATTTATGCAAAAAACAAAACAAAAAAAAATGTGATAAATTACTTCTGTTTGTGAAAGATTGTATTTTGGTTTTGAAATTAACAATTTATATTTGTACTCTAAGTTGTAAAAATAGTTTATTAAACACATTTGTGGTTTTCACAGTAAAAAATATGACTTTTTTTCTACTCTGATTTTATGTTTTTTTGTGTGATTATAGCTCCACTGTGTCAATATGGTATGTCAAAATGGAAAGATTACTGTAAATCTACAAAGGGAAGGTTGTGCTGAAAAAATGATACCAAGCAGTACAGAGTAAACATTTTTTGAAAGTGAAATGTAAAGATAATATCAAAAGTAGTCTAAAACACCCAATTATACCCTGGACTCCAGAAGGTTGAAGTACTAAATCTCACACATTCAAGCATAAATAAAATTCCATGAGGCTCCATGAGATTGTTTTTATTTTTATTTTTAATTTACACACCAGAAGCAAAGCAATCAAGACTGTTGCCATTTTTGAGCATCAGAATATTTATTTCCCACTATGCCACCCTTTATTATTAATAATACACCAAAACTTTTGATAGTCCTGAAATAAGCCTGTTACAAAAGTCCACAGTGACTCTTGTGGTCCAAAACATCTTTATGGCCTCCACAAGCTCATGTTTTTTGCCTGGCTTTGCCTCTTTTCCAATAAAGTCTTTCATGGAGTGCCAGACAAGCTCAATGGGGTTCATATCTGGTGACTCTGGTGGTGTTTTCACCCAGTTGATCCCCTCAGATGTTGCAGTAATGGCTACACAAACACAATACTGTATGTAGCAAATGCAATATTCATCTGTGCTTAAAGATAAAGAGTTTTTTTTAGGGACTATCGCTGCTAGTGAACACAGAATTAATTGAAACCACATTGAAAGTGACGGTGGAAGAAGTTTTGTAAATTTTTTTTTTCATTTTATGGCAAAATGTTATTTCACAAAACTACGATTGTTGCACATATTACTCATGATATATATATACTGTTATGGGGTAAGTAAGCATTAAACCCTGCAAATGAATACTTAAATGTTCTGTATGTATGCCCTGACAAAGTGAGTACAAACACAGAAATTCTACTCCCATCGTTGCCATCTTTGTACAAAAATATTCCTTCAGTTTTGTGCCTTGCTTTGCCTCTTTTCCAATAAGGTCTTTCTTGGAGTGCCAGACAAGCTCAATGGTGTTCAAGTCTTCAGCAATCACAGAGCTGCATTTTGGCTGCTGTGATTTGTGTGACACTGGGAAACCAAATGGCCCATTAGGTGCAAACAAAAGGTTAAGCAATGAGAATGCTAATGGATGTGTTTCCTGCACCCCCCCCCCCCCCCCCCCCCCC
>JAVLVB010000003.1:3081541-3119922 GCA_032876305.1 Orestias chungarensis
AGTCCAAGAAAGGTTATTTGTAATGAATGAAAGTGTTTGTTTGAGCCTCCACGTACCGGGTATTCTAAAAAATTATGAAAACATATCAGATATGATCTGTACACACAGTTTTTTCGTATTTGTCGTCAGACTTTCCTGGTGTGGAGGCCGTCAACATTACAAATGACCTTGTCCTCTAGACCTACTACTGCTAAATGATGGCGTACAGGAGCCTTGAGCGTGTAACTACTATGTGTGTGGTTGGGACAGCACTGAGTTGCTGCCATTTTGTTTTTGCTCGGGTGAATAAATGTGGTTCACTCTTTACATTGCTGTTTCATCACTTATGTAACTTTACATGCACGTTGTGTGCTACAAGCTACCTGGGTAATCGTAAATACTAAATTGTAAAGTCTCGTTTTTATCTAATGTTGCTAGGTCATTCTAAGAGGTTTAATCAGAAACTTTGAAAATGTGAGTGGTGGTTAAAGAAAACGGAGAAGTTGTCACAGCACATTGTGATTGCATAGCTGGATAAGTCATGATAAATGAACATAAGAAAAATCATGTAAACATTCAAAATGAAGCCACCTTTCCCCTTGCTTTCGTCAAATGTTTAGTAGTGAACATGAAAACTAGCATGAGTCATCCGATCTACAGAATACAAATTTGTTCCAGGTTATTAGCTTATATTGACTTTAGACTGCTAAAGTACATGCTAATCAAAGTTCCAGACATTCAAACAATACTGTCTGGCTGGCCTATTATGCTCTCTACTTATCATACTAAAAGGAACACATGCATACCCTCAGAGCACTTAAAGGTGCACATTCAAGACCATTCGCACCCGTTTGAGTAATGCAACATGCATCACACAGAGCAACTGCAGAACATTCAGAACCTGTTTTTTATTAATCTCTTAATGCTACAAACTGCTGCTTGGGCCACACTGGGACAATTGTCTCCGGATAAAAAATTACATAAAACATATCGAAAATGATCCATACACAATGAGGAAAGGTGTTGTTGTACTTGTTGTGGGACTTTCCGGGTGTGGAGGCCGTCCACATTACAAATGACCTTGTCCACCCTACCTCCAACTACACCGCTAGCCAAATGAAGGCGTACGAGAGTCTGGAGGCGTTTAACTATTTTGTGTTTGGTTGGATCAGTAATTTCAAATCCAAAGCAGCACTGAATGACTGCAGTTTTGTTTTTGTCTAGGTGAATAAATGTGATTCACTCTTTACGTTGCTGTTTCATCACTAACGTAATGTTACATGAATGTATCACTGGCATCAGGCTACAATCTACCTGGGTCATTGTAAATACTAAATTTTAATTATTAAATGAATATTAATTAAATACTAAATTGTAAATACTAGTTTCTTCCTAATGTTGCTAGGTTATTCTCAGAGGTCTAATCAGAGACTTGGAAAAGGTCATGGTTAAAGAAAACAGAGAAGTTGTCACAGCATAATTTCACTCCATGGCTGGATAGCGCATAATAAATTAACATCACATCAACATGTTAACATTCAAAATTAGGCACCTTTCCCATTGCTTTAGTCAAATGTTCAGTAATGAACATGAAAACTACAGTGAGTCATCCGATCTACAGAATACTTGTTTATTTCCATTGAGTATTTTTCCACTGAGGTATGTAAGACACTTTTTTTAATCAGGTCTTTGCCGTTTTTCTGTCAATTTTTTTTATATCTCTCCTTTCCCACCCTTTGTGGGTTACAACTTTCCGAAAGAAAAGCCGAAAGAAAACCTTTTGATTTTCACAGTTTGTACAGCTGTACACAGCGCAAAACTCTAGCATTTTCCTGTTGTTATCCTGCCGGCAGAACATTTTCTGGACCGCATCTGGAGTCACGAACTCATCTGCAAACCAATGCTAATTGAGGTGCTAGTACGGGCTAGCTGGCCTAGCAGCACTACATACCTGCAATAATCTTACCAAAGGGTGATGCTTACCAGTAATTCTACCTCTGTAAATGGAGATTTGTACAACTATTAAACAGGATGTATAGTTACTGTTGTTTGTGGTAATAGTCTAGTGTCTACAGGCATCTCCAGACTTCAGAAAATGTACTCCCAGTTTTATTACAAAGTTTGAGTAAATCTATCCTCGCCTGTTTTTTCCTGTTTATCAAACATGCCAGCAATAACTTGCTGAGAGAACTGTTGCTCTCTCTGACTCTTACAACGTGATTTATGCATGAGGATAATGTTAAATAGGATTTGTAGTCAGTACAATGTATGACATCATTCGACTCAATAGGGTCTTCCCTTTCATATAACTACAAACATTTACAGTTATAATTCCTTTTTAAACATCAATCTTTGTACTAAAATATTCTTTCTATCATGATTTGTGGGCATTAAGATCTATACTTTGTTAAAAAATAAACATAGTCCAATTTTACTACTTTTTAAGATGTTTATGTATTTAAACATCGGGCCTATCGGGATTGTGTATTACGTTACAGACGCGCCATCTCCTGGTCAGACCCTGTAATTCAGTGAAAGAGTGGAATCAGAGTAAAAAATATGCACGCCCAGGAGAAGGAGGGGGTCACTCCACCAGCTAGAACTTAGTGGGGATTCCGCTGGGAGGGTTGGGGAGGTCTACAGGCGTTTCCCTGGGAAGGGCCATTTTAAATGGCTACCACTCTACTCCTCTAGGCACTCAATGTCTTCCTCACTGTCCTCCAGAATGCTTCAGGAGGTACCGTATTTCCCGGACTATAGACCGTACCTGATTATAAGCCTCATCCAGTAAATTTTTAAACAAAAAATCATTTTGTACGTACATACGCCGCACCTGTCTATAAGCTGGATATGCCCACATTGATATCGAGATATTTACAAAAAGATCGAGATATTTACAAAAAAAGACGGTAAACAGAAAGAGTTTTCAAAGTGTAAATAATATTCCTTAGCTTTTCTTTCCAAACAGTGCCTGTGACGTGGCAGTAACACAGCATCAATACGGTAGTAACAAAGCATTAGCCGGGCTGGTTAAAAAAAAACATACAGGTAAAAGTCCCTGAGAGCCGTCTTCATCTTCCTCCTGTACACTGAAACCATGGAAGTGTTCCTCCTCAGTGTCTGATTGAAATAGCGTCAGGTATTGTTCGCCAAACACTCTCTCAGTCTCTCTTTCGTTGTTTCTGTCAGTATCACTGTAATCCTGAGGCATATTCACTCCTAAGCTTGTGCTGTCCTCTCCGTCACGCAGCAGACCTGCTTTTCGAAACCCGTTGGTGACACACTGCTCCAGGCTGTCAGGATCCACTGGCAGACTTGTGCAAAAGTTGCTCTTCTGTTCATGCTAATTTTATTCATGCACAAAGCGCAACGTTACATTAAACTTGCGTCTTCCTAGACGCAATTATTCCACCAGTCTCACTCTTACCTTTTCTGCTAGAGCGCCCCTGGCGGCTGTTTAAAAAAATGCATAAATTAGCCGCATCATCCCATAAACCACAGGGTTGAAAGCTTGTGTCAAAAGTCGCGGCTTATAGTCCGGGAATTACGGTATACTGTTTTGTTGCCTAAAAATTTCCTTAAAAAAGCTGGCAAAGTGTAAATTAAACTTTTGTCGCATCAGATGTGCGCCATGTTTTTTGAAATTGTTGCCAAAACTTTCACAGAATCTCATGATACTACAGCATACTCCCTCCCTCCCTACATTCTACTCCCCTCTACTAATCTTACTTGAGTACAACATTTCGGTATTAGAGCCAGAGGTCCTGACCTTAACCCTGTTTAACACTCGTGGAATCAGCTAGGGGGCTGCAAAGTGGCACAGTGGGTAGCACTGTTGCCATGTTGCTGCATGGAAACAGTGCTACCCAATGTGCCAAGGCTCTGGGTTCAATTCCGTCTTGGGTCTTTCTGCAAGGAGTTTGCATGTTCTCCCTGTGCATGCGTGGGTTCTCTCCGGGTACTCCGGCTTCCTCACACGGTCCAAAAACATGTCTGTTAGGCTGATCGGGTACTCTAAATTGTCCTTAGGTGTGAGTGTGTGTATGTGTGGTTGTCTATCCTGTGTGTCTCTGTGTTGCCCTGAGATGGAGTGGCGACCTGTCCACGGTGTACCCCTGCCTCTCACTTATTGTAAGCTGGAGATAGGCGCCAGCAGACCCACCCGACCCCGATAGGGACAGGAGTGTATAGAAAATGGATGGATGAATGGAATAAACTAGGGTGTGCCGTTCACACCTGAAAGACCAACAAAACAAAACTTGTCTTTAAATAATGGGATATCGTCCCATACACCTGTTTCACCTAGCTAGTGACAGGCCAGGTTTTTGTGGTTTCTCCCACACACTACTGAGGCTCCTGTTTGCTAAATTTTTAACCTGTGCAAATGTTAGTATGTCGTATTTCTTTTTTAAATTTAAACAGTATTATAATAAAGAACTCCCAACAAGACTTAGTAGCAGAGTAGGCTGTCTGAAGTTGGTCAAGATAAGATAAGATAAGATAAGATAGACTTTAAGGATTCCGGAGGAAATTGTTTTGCCAGGGTTACAGAGTATCAATTAACAATTATCACGAAACAATCATCTCACATACAACACAGTACAGTACACAATCACCATATAACAATAAGTACACTACTAATTATCCCTCCTGCAGATGGAAGAGGAATTGAACAGTTTGATTGCCACAGGTAAGAAAGACCTCCTGTGGCGTTCTGTGGTGACTCTCGGTGGTCTCAGTCTCCGGCTGAAGGTGCTCTGACAGGCTGTCAGCGTGGCATTTAGGGGTTTGAGATTTGTAGATTACAGTTTGAGATATGTAGATTACAGTTTCTTTAATGGGTGCAGCCCACAAATTAATCTTTACCGTTCAACCCACAAATGCATTTTTCAAAAAATTGCTGCACAATTTAAGGTGGAATAAAGAGGCACTTCAATGCCAAGAGATTTATCGTCAATAAGTATTCATACAACTGGGAAAAAATCAGCCTGACTAACATTTTTTTACGTTATTGTTAAGCTGAAATTTCAGACTACCCTCCTTTATAAAGTCAATAAAACGTTGCAAAACCAAAGAAAACAAAGCTGTTTGAAATATAGATGATTCTGAGTGCTATCTTTCTGCAACTTTTCGACTGTAAGTATGTCTCAGCACATGTGATGGCATGTGTGCAGAGCCGAGGTGTGTTAGTGCTCCCAAAGTATCTGTGTAAACTATATGTGTGATGTATTGTGAGTCGGGCGAGAGAGATGTTAAAGGATCGTTTTTTGTCTGTGCCAGCAGTTTTACAGGGAGGAGGAAGAGAGGCGGACGGGATGGGAGGAAGAGCAGGAAAGGCAGTGCAATACCAGTAAACAGGTGCCAGCTCTGTTAGTACCTTTTTTCCTATGCTCTTGTTTATTAGGGAGTAGATATACAGTACGTTCCCTACAAAAACAAGATGCATCTTTCTCTCTCTCTCTCTCTTTATATATATATATATATATATATATATATATATATATATATATATCAGACCAACATTTGTGTTAAACAAGAAAAATTACAATTTGAGAAACAAACAACACATCAGTATATCTACTTTCCAAAAGAAGTGAATTAGCCATTAATCCTTCCCTGCCACATTCTGAAAGTAGCATGCACACTGCACCAACAGCCTTGCATGGATACCAATCCTGTCTACTGCAGCGCCGGAACAGTAGTGAGGTAGAAAGGAGGGGGGTGCGCAGCGAGAGAAATTTGGGTGTAGACAAGTAGCATCTCCCACCCATTTCATGCATGTTTTGGAATGTATTTTTTTAATTTCCTAAACTATCCTGACGTTTGTGTGTGTGTGTAAGAGAGAGAGAAAGAGAGAGAGACTCGTGGTGGCAATGCCGGGATCCCTTCATTGCCCAGCGAGCAATCCTACACAGATGGACACACAGCAAGTCTATGAGATCCTGGGAAATTAAATACAGGAAAAAGAAACAAAATCAATGCAGCATGAGAAGGGAGGGAGAGCTAACTTTGATTTAAAGCTGCTCCTGCTATTTGCCAACTGTCAGTTTACCCTTTTTCAATCTTTGTTGTGGAGTGTCTTACTAGCATCGAAGCCATTTTAAAGCATTCAGGGAAAATATGCAGGGAAGGAAAGTAGCTATAAAAGAAGACAAACCTGTTTGTGTACTGTTATATACCCTCTCTGTCTTTAGATTGGTGAAGCAGGGAGACATGAGTGGAAAAAAAAAACTGAGCACAAAAAGTGAGATAGCGAAGAGTGTGCAAATAAGAGAGGGAGAGAGGTAAGGCGAGGAAGAGAGGTTCGCTGCAGTAGCATCCCGCAGCAGACGGCTGAGGAGCGCCGCTGTGTGTGTGTGACTGCACTGCTGAAGAGGAGGAGGAGGAGGCAGAGAGTGAGCATGCACGCAGACTCTGCAGGGCCACGGAGGAACAACGTTCAGCAGCAGCGCTAGTGTTGCCCCGCATCAGGTAGGAGACCCTGTGCCAGTCCCCTCCGCGAGACAGTCGTTACAAGATCTGGACACACCAACGCAGCAGGCACCAGCAACAGCACCATGGCACAGGCTGCCAAGCATCTTCGAAAGAACAAGGATTTAGAAGCCCAGTTGGAGAAGGAGGAGAAGGAGAAGGAGGAGGAGAGGCTGAGAAAGAGGAGTCGTTCCCGGGATAAAAAACGCAAGGTACTGGGACCATTCACAGGTGGGGGGCCAGGCAGGGGTGGGTTGGCTGGAGGGAGGGGTGGCACGAAGGATTGAGACGATTCTCCCGCTTTCTCTGTCATGCTATGTCAGAGGGTGTCATGGCACACATGGGAACCCTGTTCTGAGTGTGTTTCCACTGTGTGTACACTGAAATAGATGTATGTCCTGTACATACAGACACGAGGAAATGGTAGAACACACTGCATGTTGTCCAACTTCTGACTGCTTTAATCGGCTGTCCTGTCTCAGCTGTCTCAGTACGTTTTCTACACTCTTATCTTTCTTTCTCTTCCCATTGCAGTATGTATTATTCCTCCACTGGGACAGTAAGCTTGCTTTACTCTGCAACAAACCCTCTCTCTCGCAGTTCTTTTTTCTCCTCATTGAGGAATTGTAATGACTGCAGAGCAATAACCTGCAGGCTTTGGTCTGACTGACAAGTATCAGGAGTAGAGCAGAACAACTGGCAAGGTTCGTTGTATCAATAAATCTCCCTCATATCAGGTCTGCTTCATTCCTCTGGATGCTTGCTGCTTTTCACCAACACTCGGTAATGAAAATTAGTCAGATTGTGTTGTTGGTGGCAAACCCGGTTGCTGGTAAGCGAGTCCAGCCGTGCTGTGTGCTGTGTGCCAGGCTAGCTGTAAACCAATCTAACGCTGATGCAGTAGAGACAGAAGCAGAGCACATCTTCTTCTTCCCAAAGAGGCGAGGCTGGGCTCACTTTCAGGACTTTATCATCTATATTTGATCAAAATGTTTATAAAAAAAAAACTCAAGACAGAAAACTGTTGTCATTTACACATAAATGGATCTCTGTCATGTTTTTTCTTCTTTCATTGGAATCTAATCTCCACATTAAGACTCGTGCCATCACTCTCTGACCTTTTTGAACCGTTAAATCCCAAGTTAATCTTGCATCGTTTTTTTTCTTCACCTCCGTATTCTTTAAAAAGGCAGAGCTCATCAACCTTTTATTTCTGAAAGTTAGTGCAGGGATGATTGTGTGTGTTTGCATATTGAACGTGTGAGAGAGTGCAGTCTGAGAATATCTGGAAGATGAGGCTTGGGATGGGAAAGCCTGCCGCTTCTACAGTATGAATGAGATGCGATGTGCTGTGGAGGGTGCAAAGGCAGGCTAACTTTGCCTTTAAGTGTATGGTATTTGATTTGAACACATTTTATCTCTTACGTAACCATGCAGCTTGAGTCTGGGAAAAGCCCCAGACTCAAAGCCCCCCCCCCTTCATCTCTTCTTCACAACCTCTTCTTCTCGCTTTCTTTTTTTTAACACTGGCTCACAGCCATTCCTGGTTTCTGGAACAGATCTTAATACAGGAGGAGATTCTTTCTGTCTCTCATTGTTTCCTTACTGATGCCTTCAGCTCTTTCTCTTGGCTGTAATTCACACTTGGCCTGGCAATCGAAACACTACAGTTGTTCTCTGTGTTCACACCTATTTGCTTGGGTTGGTTAGTCGTTCCAGGTGATCTCCACATCATTTAAGTCCTTGTCAACAGACTTCCAGGAGTTGCAAGATTAAAATTGTACTAAGGTTATTCTTTGTGAGGTGGATTTTGTAAAGAAATGTTTGCATGTAGGAGCCAAACTCTAACTTTGTTTTTGATATTAGAAGATATCACCAAAACTAACAAATAATTCTCAGTATCCGCTTATAGCAACTCTCACCATATTTAGCAGAAATAACTTTACTGAATCCCTTTATAACCATCTATCAGTCTATGGCCTCCGTCTGGGGACTGCTCGTCTCCGTCCTCCCTGGGAGATGTTTGAAAAGTTTCCTGCATGTAGAGCCAGGTTCAAGTTAACGTGTTGAATCTAAAGTAAAAATTGATACTTGAAAGGCTTTATTGACATTAAACTGAAGCAGAACAACAAAATTCAGAATTTAGCTCCAAATGTGATGTATAATTAAGAATTTGAATTTAAAATATATGTACAAACTTTAAAATACCCAATAAAGTGCAGAGTAAGCATTTGGCTGGGGAAGAAGAGTAATGTGAATTGTTGTTTATTATGTTTATGGTGTTAGGAAAAAGCTATACGTGAGGCCACAGGTGGAAATCAAGATCTCCGCTTTGATGATGCTGCTCCAAAAAGTTCCACTCTTTCAGCTGTTTTTGGTAGATTTGCTTGCATGTTTCGGATGATTGACTTCTTCAGGGTTCTTTTCTTTTTTTTCCAGACGGCCAAGCATTTTCCCGAAGCACTCTGTGATACCTGTTACAGTTGATTTACAGTTGCCCTCAGTTCTGGTTTTTACATTGTTTGATTTTAGAGTCACCTGCTTAAATAACACTATGCCAGAGGTCCTGTTTGTCTTTTCTTTTTTTTTCATCTATGTTCTCCGGCAATCCGTAGTCTGCTTCAATATGTTTACTCCTAGAACACTTCCTACTAAAATTATACAGGTAGTTTCTTTTGGGTTGTCCAGACATTTTCGGAGACTGCTTTTTGACCTCTGCTCTGAGGGTGACCTTTCTTAAATGACCAAACCAGAAGTTGCTCAGAATCTACTTTACTTTTAAGTTACTTTTTAAAAGCTGAACCACAACTTTACAATCCTTCTCAAATATATGTTACGTCCTTACCAGACTTTCAAGCTACTCCAGCCGTTTTTTAAAACCCTGTTGCCATTTGCTTCAATCTCTGAATGGTGAAAACCTTATTAGTTTGGAACTTGACAATTTAAATGTCTTCCAGTCCTCATGTTATGTGTCTTTGTCATGTTGACCTTTCAGGGTGGCAAAAACGTTCTACTTCAGGTATATTTGTTCCTTAAGTTATGTGACTTAAATTATTTATAAGGTTTATTAAAATTGTGAAATTGTGCACATTTGTCCACAAATGGTTTAAAAATCATCCAATTTAATATAACAATACAATAATTTTTCTCTCTCTGTATTACTTACAGTTACTTATCACTATTTTTCTGTTTTTTTGGTTTGCCTTATGTGAGCTTTTTTGTCTCTCAGGTATATTATCTCAAACTATTTACCGGGTCATAAGAATATTCTAAATTCCTTGTTTTGCTCACTTTCTATAGTTGTTTTAGCATCAACAAATGAATTTCCTTTAGGTTCAGTAACAGGAAATGATTTCTTATCGTTGTATTGACTGGCCTGCCTTTTGGAAACAAAAGCTAACCTATCTTGAGAAGAAGTCTTTTAATTTTTTTTTCCAACTTTCTCTGCTTATGGCAAAAAAAAATGCACTTGCGTTCCTTATGACTGGTTTAGAGTCTGTGAGCCTATAAATCTTTGTCTGCAGATGAATGAAGCTGACGATTCATCATCAATGGGCGTAAGTAGCATTTGGCTCTATGGTGTTGTCTATTGTCATTGGCTCTATGGTGTTGAGGCAAATGCTGAGTGGTGGATAATGTTGTCCTCAAATTACTTTTATTGATGAGTTTGCGCCTCTTGAAAAATTAGCCTTGTCAGGATGTGAACAACAGCCACATAGTCCTGGTCAGCACACATTTCTACCTCTTATTGCACGTGCTTTTGTGTCCAGCAGCTTTGAGGATTACCTTGTGACAGCAACAGTGAAGTTGCGCTTAGTTGTGATCTTTGTCATAAGTTAGCATAAAAACGGGGAAAACCTATAAATACTTTAGGATTTTGGTCTGTATGATTGTGGTGTGAAAAACAAAACACAAAACCACTTTTTAGATTTTCGCAGGATTGTGGATTTTGAATTAGTTTCGCCAACTGTTATATTGTGCTTTTAAAATATATTTTCTCTTGAATTTGTTTGCTATTGATCTAAAGTGCAGCTGGTCTAAGCTAAAATTTTGCCTGTTTTTATAAGAGAGCTAAAAATCTGGTTATTTTATTTTGTAAAAAAGTTCTGAGAATAAAGTTGGACTTCAAAATAATACAAATACTCTTCATGATGATAATGTATTTGAATTAATGTTGGTGTTCCTTAAGTACTTTGTTTTAGCCTGGCAATGGACCAGCCTGAAGGTGAGCTTACAGACATTAACCTTAATCCCTTTTTCGCGTAATTATTCACCCCAAAAAATCACTTGGAAGTGTTTAAAGTTGTTTTTTTTTTGCACTGATGCTCGGCTGAACCCGTCGACCTTGCTCACACCATTGTGTGCAGCACGTTAGTACCAGAAAAAGAAAGAAAAAACTCTTATTAAGCATCGCTTTCATTTCCTGTTTAAATTAAAAAAATAATGTTGTCCACTGAAAAAATTGGTACATTTGTAGCAAATATTAGAATAATTCTTGAAGTATTCGAATGTGAATGTACACGCCCCCTATTTAATGTCTCCGAATCCAAATATTCAATTCAAACATTTATTTCCAAAAATCAGGTCGTCTGGCCTTCATAAGAGCATCCCTCACTTTTATTCTACCCTAATGGCTGTTGACCATTTAATTTATTTAAATTTGGATTTGGCTTTCTGCTTATTGTGTTTTAATCATTAGTATGTTTACTTTTCAGATGGGTTACAAACCTGTCTGCCTGTAAACAAAATGTTTACAAAATGTCTTTGGTTGAACTTGTTTTGGGTTCAGTGCAAAATTAAATTGGCAAGAAACTTCCATGCATATATATGGATAACCTTATAATGCATTTTTTTTTTTTAGGTTTAAAACTATTATTACTTTTTTTATCTATCCCTTTTGTACAAAACAATGCAGACACAAGTTAGTTTTATTAATAGTTTAAAAAATTGAAGTTCTGTTACAATTCGGTTGTTTTATATATGTACTTCCTTACAATCTATAATTTTTATTACATATTTGTAGTTTACATATTATATTTTCTACGAACAGCAAACTTCTGTATTTATTTATATAGGCATAAAATAAAATAAAAACCTCTAAATAATTTACCTTTTTAACCTAAATGTGTATGAACCTGTGTTTAATTACATAAATATTGTTAATAGATTGTTCATACATTTTGTAAACTGTCTGGACATATTTGATCTATTCTGTGTCTTTTTCTACACAAGTTTTAAAATAGTATAGGACAGAAGGAAATGATGCAATACAAAGGAAAGTCTGTTTAAATTGGGTTTTTGGCTGCTCCATTTCAGAAGCAAGAAGCATTGTGGTTCATCGGTAGTGCTTACTCTTGAAACTCATTATTAAAATGTGTCTGGCAGTATCTTGGCTATAAATGCACAGCAGCCCATCTTAGTGGTAAAACTCTGCTGCACTGGTGCAGAATGTTGCAATTTAAAAGCGTTTCTGTAAGCGGCGTACAGTTAAAAAGCACTATCTCATAGCTCTGTACTCAGCCTGTCTTCATATAAACCAGACAAGTCTGGAGGAGATCAGCATTCCAACAACGTCCTTGTCTGCCCTCCAAAATAGGTCTCCTACCACCCGTGCCTGAATGGCAAGCGGAGCTGTTGATCAACCTAATGTGTTGCTGTATATAACAGATTGGCATTGAAGTTCTTTTGCAATGTTTTCTGTGCAACTTTGTGTTTTCAGGTTTGATGCAGCGGATTACCAGTGTCTAATGACACCAAACCCAACAGTTTAATGATGTCTCCAGATCAGCTCTTCTTATCTGTTCCACAGTTACAGTGATTGGAGTGAATAATTTATCTAAATGTCCTCTTTGACCTCGTGGGTAATCATTATCCTGAAGAAGGCATGGACATGGTAGTGCAAGATAGAAACCTTGAAAAAAATATATAGTATTGAGTTATTTAGTCAAAAGTTTTCTTTATAAAAATGTGCTTGTTTAAATTTTAAAGGGTGATAGAAAAGTTTTTTCATTTTATTTTTTGCATTAACACAAATCTGAAAATATTAAACTATTCCTTTAGGCTTCTGAGTTAATATTGACGTTGTGCTTCGAATGAGAAATTGGAGACTTTCTGTTTCCTTCCTCTGCAGTTGGATTTCGTAGAAGTAGCTGTTGTACTGTGTTCAATCGTGCCGGTGTAAAGTGCTGGGTAAGCAGCATCAGGCTGATCCAGTGAGTAGACGACTTCCTTTTGTTCTCAGAACAGCCCGTTTCTCCTTGTACCAATTCCCCTTGCTGGGGGAAACATTGCTTTAAGGTTATGCTTTAGTTTGCCTTGCTTTTCATCACGTACTTTGATTCTCTACTTTCTGATGCAGCAAATCTGTTGTTCTACCTCATCACTGATTTGGTGAGGAACTTCGAAACACACAATATCTTGCATGGTTTAGGTTGACAGTTTTAACAAAAAAAAATCAGAAGTACTGTAGCTTTTTCTGGAAACTCCTCTTCAAGTGAAAATTGCCATTTAGACTAAGGCCAGGCAAATACAAAAAAGCCTAGACTATAAAAACAATACATTGAATGAGTTGATGAGGCTGAAAATAATTTCAAGGCAACCTTCCTCAGCTTACACGTTTATTAATCTATAATTTTTTTCTCTTTTTTATTATCTTAGGTCATCAGATATTTTTATATCAGGTAAAGATAATCAGTCATTTCAAAAGGCAGAGGCGATTTCTTTTATCAAGTGAAAAAACCTATCCAGATCAGCCTAACACAGTGTGGAAGATTAAATGTGAACCCTAGACCTAATTGTTGATTTACAGTTTGCAGCAAAAACTGCCATTAAGTTTATAAAGGAAAATATTATTAAACAATTATTAAATTTCACTGTGAAGGTCATGCTACAGAATCACATTCAGACTATGCTATGACTTTGACTATACCACACCACTTTAGCCCAAGGTCACAAATTGGCACTTGGACTTACCCCATCAGGATTTGCTGGTGGGAGTACAATTCATTGTTTCATAATATTTTCAGCAAGTAATCTTTGTACGGAAGGAGCAAATCAATCCCACATCATCACCCTACCACCACCATGTTTGATAATCTGTTTTAGTGTTCTTTTTCTGCAATGTTTTTTTTTGTTTTTGTTTTGACAAAACCCACACCTTACAAAAAGTTCCACTTCAATCCACAAAATGTTTTCCTAAATATCTAATCAATTTAATAATAGTATTGAGGATTATTTTTACTTTTGTTAAGTAGCTTATTTTTGAATCATAAACTGTGATCCAAATGTCAATACTGAGACGGTCGTAACTGAGAAAAGTTTTAGATCTGTGTCCCCTGAAAAGTTTAACCAGTGTTCCATGTTTTCTCTGTATATGAGTAGTTGCTCTTAAAAGTTTATTACTGGGATTCTAAAACCAAAATAATCTGTTTGTAACATTTTCCAAAAAGAAACATTTAAGTTGCATTCACTAGCTTTCCTAAGTTCTTCTTAATTATTTTTAAAAATATCTTTTAACCTACCTCATGTTAAAAAGGTTGTAGTTATGGGATTACTTGCTTCTGCCCACCTGACAGCGGTCAGAGGTCTGGCAAACAAAACAGTGCTTAGATTTACTTAAAATATTAGGCTAAGAAAAAAAATAATAATAATAAAATAATTGTATACTTTTCTTGTTAGTACTTTTTCAAATTACCAGTTTTTTTGGATAGGTTTTTATTTTAAATAAATGATCATCTGCATAAAGGCTTTTTTATTTACTCCGCTATATTTCTTTTTCTAATCAAACCAATAATTAGTTTGATTATAAATATTTCAGTTGGCAATGGGGGAAATTTTTTAAACATAAGCAATAGAAACGGGGATTAGCAAGACATTTTTTAACCAGGACATCTTGCACAAACAGCAACTGAAATCCAAATTTTACCTGAAGTTCTGCTTATGGAAAGTCTGTTTATAGTTTTATTTATCTAACATTATTCTGTTTTCTGTAGAGAACCTCCTTTTGCTCTGGTTTAATTGAATTGTGTTTATTTATTCAAATATAATATAAAACCAGCAATAAGTGATTAGCTTTATTGCTTAAATCAGCTTAACAACTTTGTTGGCACCAGTGATTAAGCCTTAAAAAAACTGTTTTGTGCGATGGTATACATTGTCTCTGGAAAAATAAAATCCTACTATAACATTAAAATAAAGAAACTGTGTTTTATACAATAAGCAGCGTTTCATTTTTTGCAGTCCTACTGTGACCAGTGTTCCAACATACATTCCGAGTGCACCAGATTTTAAAGAATCTGTTGTTTAAAATCTTGTAGTGTGTGTTTACGTGTCTGATTTTGCCTTTTGTATGATTCTATCCAGATGGTTGTTGTGTCCTAAAACAGCTTTATCAGAGGGCTCTAACAATTAACCCACAGTTAAATAAACTCAAAAATAAGATTAATCTCATTAACAATATTGCTTTGAATGTCCTAAATCCATTCGACTTGCTGTTAAAACATATTTTGCAGGAGGAGTTCAAGTACATCATGTATGTATGTTTGCTTCAGTATGTTCACTTCATTATTATGCTGTAGCTTTACCAACTAGCAGTCGGTAAATAAATAAATCTTCTCTGTGCTCAGCTTTCACTGATTTCTCAGTCTAATAAATACAATATCATGTATACCTTCAGGTAACTGCGGTCATGTACAAACCACTGACAGAGGATTTTTCTGTTCTAGCTGAGACTCTCAATCATGTTCAAGGGGCCCATAATGTAGCTTTTTTGAGTCTGGCCTTTGGCTTCACTGTAAAAAAAAAAGCTGCAACCTGTTTTCTTCTTTAATTACATTGTGCATAAAAGCACATGTGAGGCTCGTTTAGAAGCCCAAGTTTCTGGTCCCTTTATTTGGATAAACACAAGCCCAATTTATGAGGTAGCAGGGGATAAATGATTTTAAATAAATTATCTTAATATTTCCTCTTAAAGTTTAATAATCAATAGAAGTCTCCACCACCATATGTGGCACCCTTCTGTGTTAAAACCAAAAAATGAAAATACATCAAAAATTCAAAAGGCAGTGTTTCTCTACAGAGCTGAGGCATCCCAAAAAGTGTTTTAAATATGCATGCTCAAAGCTTCTCACAACAGTATCTCTCCTTAAAGCAGCATTTCACTCACTAAGTCTGAAGCCACATTCATCTTCATCTTCCTATTATCTCATCATAAAGCCCTAATAAATTAAAAAAAAAGATATATCATTTTAATGATGCTGAAAAGCCTGGGGATCTCTGTTTATTATTGTGCTTTCTGGCTGGTGACTCTCATTGAAGCCGAATTCACTGAACATGCATCACTGCAGCACTCAAAGAGCAAACAGAGATTTGTGTTCAGGAATTAAGATGTGCAGCATCTGTGCATGCGTCTTATCACACAACTACAACTGATGTGTCATTAGTGAAAGGGGCTTCCTTAGATTTCCCCTTCCTCCCTTGTTATGCTTCATCACTCCCCCATCTCTCTCTTCTCTCTTTCTAACTCTACTTAGGCAATTGTATTAATCTCTTCTACCAATTGTTATTCAGGTTGCACAGCTGTTAGATAACTGCCTGAAACAAGAATTGAGAGATCAGGGTTATTGAAATGGATCCCCGGCACGTCTGCATAAAAGGAGGAAGAGAAGTAGAAACAATGAGGTGAAATGTTCGAAGAGGAGGAATTTGATATGTCTTATCCAGACAGCTTGTTGGGGGGAAAAAAGCTTGGTGTTTGGTGTCCCGAGCTCTTTCCCTTTAAGCTTCTTGTGGCTGATGAGGGTGAGAGGGACAGGAAGTAAGCAGCCAGCTTAGTGCAGTTTGATGTCCAGGTACCTGAAGCAGAGTTAGAGTTAGAACCTCTGCAATGTGCTGTCTACCAATTACTGTATTGATCCGCTCTGCTTTGCCTGGTAGAAAACCACTTTACCTTGTGCTCTTCTTATATATATATATATATATATATATATATATATATATATATATATATATATATATATATATATATATATATATTATAGTTTATTTCCACTTAGTGTTTTGCATTTAAAAAAAGTTACATTTTGGTTTCATCAGAAAGGAGCAATGTCTTGTATGTGAAATTTGGCTAGTCACAAACAAACCTGATTATTACTTCTTGCCACTCTTCCAAAAGGACTGAATGACCAAGCTTTGGATTTCTCAATTTTCTCTCTGAACCTTCTGCTGTCCTTTGATCATCTTGATGCTGCTTGTTCACTAATGCTCCCTATCAAATGTCTGAGGCCCTTACAAAACAGGAATGTCCCCGTAAACAATGCAAACATCCAAAACACTGGATGAATTATTTTATATACACTTCAGAGTTATGCACTACTTGTGTGCATACCTCTTAGTTAAGGTGGTCTATCACATAAAACCCTAAGAAAATTAATGAAGTTTTTCAAGACATTTCTTTTCTCGGTCCAAAGAAAGCTTAAACAAAGTCCAGTTTTGAATGTATTTTTTAGGGCTGTGTTTCTTAGGCCAGGGATGAACTGGGGTGCCAAGTGTTTCGAGGGGTGTGTCTGTCTCGAAACACAGATGCAAAATCTTGCACACATTGACAACTAGCAGTAAGTTATAGAAACTGTCTTTGGTTAAGTTCTTGGGTATGGAACATTCCCTTATGACAAATCCTAACAGAGTGCAGATTTCTTGAGTCATCTAATCCTTATGTCACAGTGCTGTGGAATTACAGACCTGTTATTAAAAGCTTAACCATGTGTAAACGCCTCATCTGAAAATTTTTCACCATCTTCTCATTTGCGGTAAAACTAGTGTCACTTATAGACATTAGATAACATTTTTTGACCTTATCTACTGAAAAGATTTAAAAGGCATAAAATACCTATTATAGAACAAAAGAGTTTGACATCTATTAACTAGAAAGCAATTGCAATTATAAAAAAGGTTAAAAACAAAAGTAGGATGTTACAAAGTCATGTGTTTTCTTGCAAGAACACATTAAGTCATCATCAGCATTTACCATTAAACGTCCTTAAGTTGCAATATTTTGTCATTGTGGGTTACAGAGATGATTTGACTTCCTGTATTGTAGAAAAATTTATATCATGTGAAATTAGTGAGAAAGACAGAGAGCATGCAGGCTTTATGATTCATCCAGAAGGGATTTAACTTTCCAAATGGAATTTTAAAATTATCATGGTTTATTTTATTTTCTCCTCTTTATTTTAGTTTACTTCAGGAAAATATATATTTAAAGTGTAGGGGCAGTCTAATTATACCTCTTTGCCTGTGGCATTTTATTAGCTTGAGTCTTGACTTGACTGAAAAGGACAATACTAATCTACCTATGTTTAACTCCATTTAGTATCACTGTTACGTTTTGACTCTTTTCGGGTCTCAGCAATTCACAAGCTAGCTAGGAGGATAGTCGTTTCGCCCAGCATCTAATTGGCTCACCTCAAAGATTTTTCCTTAGCAGATGCGGTGCCTCCAGTGTCTTTCTCCTTCTCTTGTTTCTTTTTCCCCCTCCTGCTGGAGTTCATTTCATCAACCCTCCCATAATCAATTCTCCTGCTTCAACAGAGACGACCCTTCCCTACTTTATGCTGCAGTCACTTGCGGTACATTGCAACACTGCAAGATCATGGGCTGTTAACATTTCCCTATCTCTCCTAGTTTGAGTTGAGCACTGCAGACTCCCATTTAAACAGATTAAGAGAGCAACAAAGAGAGAAGGGGAAACACGAAGCATCCGTCACTTTTATTGTTTGAGGAAGCTACAGTTTTGTTTAGTAGGTAGATAAATTGCTATGGATAAATGAATAAATCACCATCAACTGCATCCTGTTGTGTAATCTTTGATCTGATAATCATGTAATTGTTGATGTGCTACTCCTGTACCTATTCACAAAATAATATATGTTTGCATCCATGGTGCGGGGATTTTAACACCCCCGATTAGAGAGAAAATCCGCGTTTATGCAGCAGCATCACAAGGTCAACCACACCTTGTTCTCGATCTCATGTAAGCACACATGAATACAGACTTGGCACACTCACTGACTGTCAGCCAGCTCTTAGTCAGCACTGTGCTCTATTGAGAGAATTGGATGTTGCCACCTAGTGTTCATACTGATGAGCTTCTTCTCATGACTAAAATGTTAGTTACATAATCCGTATATTATATTTGTTTTAAACTTTTAAACGTATTATTTTGCATTTTTCTCACTAACATAATGTCTTTTAAACATTAAATGTTTATATTTTGCTCAAATAAGAGCTAACTCTGAGGAAAACAAACAAACAAAAAAGATATAGGATTTATTTGTCACCCTAGGGCAGCATGAAATATGATTGTTTGTCTTTGCAAAGACAGAATTTAACTGTCAAGAGCATGGTAATTCTCATTAAAGGGTTAAATCTGGGTTCTAGATTTTTTTTTTTACAGTTATGTTTAAAGTTCAGATTCTTAAGGGAACGTAAGAGGTCAAATGAATTACCCACCTCACACACCATAGCGAACTGTTTTCTAAAATGGACATGCTCACACTAAATATAAGGGGATGCGCACACTGGTTAACACTGGTGTACAAGGCTGATATTGGCTTGCATCCTAGTTACTTGCACTTTTCTTCAGAGAACGGAAAGTGGTTATGTATCACGCTTTAAGGAAAAACTCCCATCTCTTTGTTCCTCGTATGCGAACAGAAAAGATAAAGAAAGCTTTAAGCTTCTCTGCCCCCTCTGCTTAGAATCCCTTACAAGCTGAACTAAAACTGCAGAACTCCGTTGAACACTTTGGATATCCTTTTAAGAGTGCTTGTGTTGAAAATCTTACATGTTCAGGGCTTTTACATTTTTAATTTTTTCCCTCACAACTACTGCACATTACTTTTAGATCGCAGTTCCTGTTTTTTAATTTTTTTATGTTTACCTTTGTTACTTCTGTCTATAGACAGTATACAATCCTGTCCATTGTAAAGTTTGGCTGCCCACTTTCTTGACCAAGTAATCTGGTTAAATAAAGGCTTCTATTATCTGGCCCTTTACATGTGAGCTGCTAAAATGAGTCCACTACATCCTGATTTAATGTTAGTAGAAATAAAGATGTTCTGTCAGGCATATATCTTTCATCATTATGAAAACCACAGCAAAACAGGGTTAAGGATATTTAAATGATGGTTTAGACTATTATACAATACCCCAACATTTGTTAATCATACAGAGCTCTGTTCAATCATTCTAAGGGAAAATGCTTTAGAACAACTGAAAACCTAAAAGACAAACTAAAAGGTTTGGGATGAAAAGAGAAGCAGTCAAAGAGTCCATTGTAACTCTGGAGGTTAGTAGACATCTGTAACTTAGATGGGAGAAATGTCTACAGAACAACTATTGGCCGCATATATACGACCTTTATGCAAGAGTCTACAGAAAAAAATGAAAGAACAGTTGCTCTCTATCCTATCTGAAGCTTAAACATTTTTTACAAAGTTAAAATGATTAAAGTCTCGGTTAGCAGAGAGATCTCATAATGGCATGCTGCTTTAACGTCTATCTAACAAACCTAAACTCAATAAAAAGTTCAATGGTTCTGCAAAGATTCTAACCAATGCCACAGTTTTCTAATTTTCATCAAAACAAACAAATATTTGAAAACCACGTATCACTTTAAACTTTAAAAAAATCAACTGCTTTTTCTTAGTCTATCATGGAAAACCGGCAATAAAATGAACATATTTTTTTGCTAGAAAACGTTAGATATTTACTATACTAATTACTATATGTCTAACTATAATCAGGCATTTCACAGTAGCTTTTCATTTAGCAAACGGAAAGAGCTTTTCAGATCTATCTACACTGACATAAAAATATTCTCACACAAACATCTATAAAAAAAATTCTGCATCACCGCAAGCTGTCTTTGCCTCACAGTAGATTGATCAGATGACCACAACAGCACCCTGTGATGTCTTTGATTGTTGTCTTTAATCAACACAGTTTGGCCAGACGAACACTAAAAGACTGATGGATCTCCAACTGCTATTTTTTTTCTGTGAATAATCCATTTTTATTGATGGGACTGAAGTCAAATACTGTAAACATGGATATATTCATAATTTCATCTCTCTTTTTTTTGGTTTATTCTCCTCATACAAGCAGTTGTTCTTCTACTATTTTATCTTCTCCACATCACTGTGGCCACTCTTCCTTTAATCCTTTCTTTCATTGACTTCATGCAAAGTGTAAATGAAAGCAAATATATTGTGGAGCTTGAGGCAATTCAAGACAGTTACTGTCGTGGTAATGGAGAAAATGTTTGTCATGGTGGAGAGCACTGTAACTTTGCCCTTAGCACCCCTGGGCACGGAAATGTAAGTGCATACTGGATGGCTCCTGTATCTGATGCAAATGTGGGTTTGTAAATGAAAGAACATGTATTTAATTTAGATCCCCCATTAGGAGGCTATTTTAGAGCCTTTCTGAGTTCCTTCTGGATCCAAAGAAATTTCTAATGTTTAAAAGTAGATATGACAACAGAGATGCTGCGTATTTAACCGCTTAATATGTTGATTTTAAACCTAAATATAATATTTGTGTTACATTACTTTGAGGAAGTTGTCTCAAAGCAAAATTGTGAAAAGCTGTAGTCTGCGACTCTTTAACAAGAGTGATATTGACTTGTGCACAGTTGTCACACACTGAAGCCTCTCCATAAAAAAAATAAAAAAAACACCAATATGAGATTTGTAGAATGATGTAATTTGGATAATTATTTGTTAATAATTGGAATGGTGTAAATGGAAAGGTTTTATTGATCCTTGTTTCCAGTATTTCAAACATTCAGATTAGTCTGTTTTATAAAATAAAGAATAAATTAATGTTTAGTTTATCATTTCTGTCAAAACTTGATAATTTTTTATATTACAGATTGGGGAATAAAACTAAATGATTGTTTTCCCCATAAAACAGTTGTAATTAACAAAATAATTTCTAATTACTTGCAGCTTTTTTCCTCTTAGGTATGGAAAACTGGTTGTTATTTTAATGTTATCCCAAAATTAAAACAATTTTGTTTAGTCACAGTTTCAAATCCACCGACCTCTTCATCCTGCTAGCCTGTTATTTCTAGAGAAACCATGAAAGTATTAGAAATGTAATTTGACTGTATAAGGCATGGATCACTGCTCCTCAACCTGTTCCTGAACACTGCTGGTCAGCTAGCTGAAAGACTGTAGTTATACACTTTGCCTGATTACTAGAAAGTTAGAGTTGTCCGTCTTAAATATTTATGGTCTGGGCGGAAGTTCACAAGCATAAAGTTTAAGAGTGACAGAGTAAGAGATCAGCCTTATATTTCTCTCTGCCGAACAGCAGAAAGTTGCTTTTTTTTTATTATTGCAACTAACTAACCTACCTATTAGATTCTTATAAGTATTTTTCCTTAAGTGTCAAATTCAAAATGCAGAAAAGTATTGTTTAATTACAGCTATTATAGTGAGAATCTCAAATTAAATTATGCCTTAGTATTTTATGAAAACCCAAAGCCTGGTCCCATCTGTATTTTCTATCCCTGTTCAGCCAACTGTAGATAATTGTAGTGTTTTCTTTTACCCATCATAAATTTTCTTGCCCCATATATGCTGCGATCACTCCATTGTAGTTTTTATTTTCCACTTTTTGCTGACGGTGTGAAACCTAATCTAGGTTATCCTTGCTTTTTTTCATGCTCCTTTTTTCTAGTGGCAGGTTTTATTCTGTTTTGGATCTTAGTTTATTTTTCTATTTAACTACTGAGTGTCTTTGTTACACACTGGCAGCATTGTTGAACTTCAGCCCCTTTGTTGTGTAATGTGCTCAGAATAGGCCGATTGCATGCAGAGGTGTAAGCGTGAGTGTATAAATCTGGATGCTGTGTGCAGAGAGGACTTCGGGTTGTTTAACAGTTTGAACACAACACACCTGCTTTGGTTAGTCACACTATTAGTGGTAGCTTTGGACCTTTGTTTTCATGAGATGTTTCAACTCATTTGCTGAAGTGGCATGATCCGCACTCATCCTCTGGATCACAGCAACATTTCATAGATACCCACAAATTATTTTAAGAGAATTGGTCTGAATGTTTAGAAAGAATCCATAAACCACCAGAATTTAGAGTCACTTTAAATATTCAGTCGACCACACTGATAAGTCAAATTGTTTGTGGGAAACTATTTTTGTTGTTAGATAAGACAAAAATAAAAAATATTTAATGTTTTTTTAGGAGCCAAATTGAGCCTTACTAGCTGTAAAACATGGCACCATCATAATCAGGGTTTGGTTTTGCTGCCAAAGGAGATGGTTTATTATACATATTAGAGGAAATAACTGTCACCTTGATCCTAACTTCAACTCAAACCAACTTCTCTATTTATTCATTCTTTTACATTAACCAACTAGGTGTTCCTAAAGTAAAAAAAAAAATACAAAGCTGGTTTTGGAGTAAATGGTGTAAACTAACTTCTTGCTTTGGACCCTGTTTATAAATTATAGAATGTTCTTAAAATCTCCTACCAGATAGCCAGCTAATTTTAATTAGCTCTGCCATTTTTGACATAAATTCCCAGACAGGGATAACCCTGAAATTAAAGAATATTGTACACAGTATCTGTTATATGGCATGCCAGTTACAAGGATATGATTTTATCAGAAATAGATGTTCACTGTTGATAATGGATGCACTGTTTATAGCTCCCTCTGCTGGTCACAGTCAGATCAGATCTAATGCATCTTCAGTGTCACAAAGACTCAACTAATATCTGACCACGTTGACGCATTGAGTTGATATAGCCAGATAAATGCTCTGACAGGTTGGTTCAGAAATTTTGTGGAAGTTGTGAGGAGTCACAGACCTGACACTGTCTCTTCCATGAAGAATCAATCTCTGAAGGACTCCACGTTCATCCAATACACACAGTCACGCATTGTCCCATATATCAGCAGTGCAGACACACATCCTGTGTTAACAACCGCCTCTCCCTCTAATCCAGTGAAGCAAATCAGAGCTGGTCTGCAATACTGTTACGCAGCACCATCAATTATTCAGTTTGGGTTCAGCACTTCAGTCATCAAGAGCTTGATCAACAGAAAAATGGAGAGAAAGCAGATAAAAAATTATCGAGACATTTAAGAACTTTTCCCACTGAATCTTCAATTAATGTTGGTATTTATACAATATACTTGATCTGATTTATTCATCTACTTTCTCATTGCTGTTAAATTATGACCATCTTGCTGCACGTAACATAAATTTAACATGTAGCTCCATGTTTTTCAGAACATTTTACACAAATGCTTGCCGTAAAATAACAACATCAGCACATTGTGTTATAGTAAAGCTTTCATTACCAAGAAAAAACTTCTAGGTAAGCAGATAAATGGGAGCACTTAAGATGTTGGGACAATAGAGGATATCTCTACTCTTTTGTGGGTAAGGAAGATCCTCTGGAAGCTTCATAAATGACTTTTGTGACACTTAAGATGTGACATCTTTGTAAAAACAAGATCTTTCTACATTATTTGGTTTTTTGAGGGGACATGTAACGATGGAGCAGCAGGAGCGAAACACAAACTGTTTTCGAGTTTATGCCTGGTCGGATGAGTCATTTATGTTTGCTGTCAGCGAGGCTGAGGTTTTGGTGCAGAGCTTAAAACCTTAACTCTGGTGGTTTGTATGCCTCCTGTCAGAAAATAAATGCAGATTAGTGAAGACAGCTCTGACACTGTATGGTCCACAGCATTGCAGGGTCATGAATGATTAAATGGTAACAGAGGTGATCTTCCTCCTACAGCTCTCTACAGATGTGGTGATTCAGATTCATGTCCAAACCAACTGTTGTATCACAACTGAGACCAACATTGATTGTTTTGCTAAATCAAAATTTTATTGAAAAGCTCATTTTATTCAATCAAGCCCTTTTTAATTTGGGGATATGTTTCTTTTTGTGTTACATTTATACTTATTTGAAAATTAAGATATTAAAACCAGTGAAAACATAATACATGTCCATTTACCTTTTAATGAAAGCCTTTAGATACTTAGGTTGCTTTTATACAGTAGGAGCTTCATAAGCATTTCTGGTTCTGGTGTCTATCATCTTTCTATTCACAATGTGGTGTTTAGGTCAGGTTAGTTTGCTTGACTTATGAAACATTATTTTTTCTGGTCATTAAAGCAGGTATTAGTACTTTTAGTAGTGTGGGCATGTGAAACGTCTTGCTGGAAACAAATCCATAAACATATCATCTCCATAAAACTTAAGGAAGGAAAAAGCTCTCTATTATCCCCTGGAAGACACCTGTGATGACTTTACACTTTGTAAAACACAGTGGACTGACTGTGGATCATCTCTTGTACATCACTATTCTATTTACACTTTTATACAGATTGTGTGAAATAAACTCATGACAAAGATTTTCATAGTATCTCAAATATATGAATATCACTGATGAAAGATGAAAGGGATTGGACCTAGAAATAACAGCTTTAGTCTTCAGCACTTTAGAAAAAGAAACAAACTTTTCAAGTATTTATATATTTTTTGTGTTCACTGTACTTATGCAAGCATTCTTTTGCAATCAAGATTTAACTAAGTACCACAGTCAGACTTTCCTGGGAGCAACAACAAAGTTAAAACTTTCATCAGTTATAAAACAGGCTTGGGAATTTTATTTAAATCTGCCGTGTCCCCGAGAGAAGATTTATTTTCATAGGCAAGTAAAATGAGTCAACTGGACAGTCCAGAATATTTATTACAGCATTACTTACCTATACGTAAAGGCAGTTCACAACAGTTTAATTAGAAAAACAACTTTTAAAACAAAACGAAGTAACTTTTCAACCCTAATAATATCTTGTCATAGCTTTTGTGATTATACGTCAACTTACAGCTCGTTGAATGATGTCTCTGTCAAGGCCCGAGGGGGTCTGTATCGCTTTAAACGGCACTAAGCAACTTTGAGGAGGTTGGCAGAAACCCTGCCACAGACAACAACTACAAATGTGCTGACTGCTCTACGGCATACGTCACTTCCCCAGTTTCTTATTTTCAACATCATATGACATTGTTACGCCACAATTAGTCAGTACCTAATCGCTATTCATCCTTCACACAGCCACTGGAAACAGAAATGTACTTCAATCCAGCTGCAGAGATTTAGATATCAGGATTTTACGACTCTGCGTTGGTCATCAGGGGAAATGCAGTCTTCCGTCAGGAAAACACGACCACTTTTGTCCACAGTGGCGCTAAAATCGAACAAAACTGAAACTTCTTTAGTGTTGTTTTAACTTTCCTTGCTTGCAAATTTAGAATAAGTGTAAGTTTTGTATCCTAATCAGTAATTAAAACCTTTTTTTAATTACTAAAACATATTTTTTCGATCTCAAAAAATCAAATTCCAATAAATCCAGAAGTACCCCCCTCCACCCCAAATATTGTAAAAATGTGTTTGTAAATATAAAAAACCTATGTTAGAGCAAATGCAAAAGAAAAGTCACTTCAAGAAAATCCAGATCTAATTGAACAAGACTTTTGATGGTCAGCACCCCAATTGTTAAACAGTCAAGGTTAACAAAACACAAAGGAAAACGATGGAACAACAGAGTGGAGGAAATGTCTTACAGAAGGACACGTCTGAATGAGATGAATTAGAAAAGAGCAAGCCTAAGTTGCTATGTGACTTTAAAAGGTAACACAATGACAAAGTCGGGGTGAATGTCAGCGTATATCTGAGTGAAACAGATTGCAGAGGGCGTAAGGCAAAAGGCTTGTTGTTCGGTACTTCCCTACCTCCACATTAGTCTTTCATGCTCCATTTATTAAAAATGCCAGGGAACATGCCTTGTAGCAAAACTATTTTAAGGTATTATTTTTGGTTAATTAGTTTGTTTTCACTCTCTGTTTTATTGATGCTGAGGCAGTTGACTTCATTCAGCAATTCTGTGGCAGGATTGGCCATGTTGTCTTTTTTTTCTTCCGAAAATAACACAACAAAAACTGTTAAGGAATGCTGAAATAGCTTTATGATGTCAGGGAAGATCATGAATAGGGAAGTACACAAACATTTTTTTTACTTTGTTGATCAGTGAACAAACTATTAAAGCAAATAAATTCCTGTAAAAAATGTTTGATTGGTTTTATCCACAGCAGGTGCGAGATTAAGTTTTATTTTATCGGCAGTAACATTTTGGAAATAACTACCTTAAACTTACTGATGACAAATATATGCACTCTGCAGCTCACATTTTACTAATGTTAATTTATTCAAGCAAGTAAATGGTTTCCCACACATTGGGCCTCTTAGTACAAACATGATCTTTAAAAGCAGTCAACAGTGTATCTCCTTTTCCCCTGCACTTTTTCTTTCCTCTTAACCCCTCTCATGGACTGGAGCTTCTATTACAACATTTCATTTCATGGCGTCCAAACCTTACAGCTCTTTCCTCTCCTAATAATATGTCTTTTCATTGATTCTATCCAGCGCGCTACTTTGAAAGACGTTCACATTTTTTACTCTCTTCTGCTTTTCTTTCTGGTTAACCCTTGAACTGACCCCATCTTTTCCATGTGTAGCCCCTTCATATGTACTCAGCTTTGACAACCCCCATGAACCACTTTGGTGCATCAAACAGCGACTCAAGAGCTCTCTTCCTGTTTGAGAGCTTTACAAAGGGTTAGGCGCTCCGCGGTGGTCGGAATGCGTTTTTATTTGGAGCAGGAATACAAACTTTTAGAGAA
Organism: Orestias chungarensis; assembly: GCA_032876305.1. Classification (NCBI taxonomy): domain Eukaryota; kingdom Metazoa; phylum Chordata; class Actinopteri; order Cyprinodontiformes; family Cyprinodontidae; genus Orestias; species Orestias chungarensis. Next base: position 3,108,772 of record JAVLVB010000003.1, read on the forward strand.
CAGTAGAGAGCTTTTCTCAGAACCCAGGTGCACAATTGTGAAATATCCCCTCTTTTATTTAAATATTGTGAAAAGAAAGTTAATTTCGATGTAGGGGAACAGTAGAGGTTGAGAGCTTGTAGGTTCAAGGCCTGGAACAACAATGTCTATACATTCTTCACATTTGGCTTGTGGCTAAAACTTTACCCAGATTGGTTCCATCAAGACCTGATCTTGTAATTATGTGCAAAACATACTTTCCAACTTGCTTTATCAAATGAAAGCTCTCAAAGAAGAGGATTTCATTGATTTAAAGGATTTGTAAATTTAGGAGAAAAGAACCACAATTGCATGTATATACAAAAAAAACATCCTAATCCCACAAAACTAATGCTGTTTGTAATGTGCACCCTTAAAAAATGTATTTTTTATTTAAAGGTTAATGAACAAAAAAAGATATAAATTTCACACTGGTTTGGCCCAAGTGGATAAAACATGTTCCTATAAGACATGTTTAAAAAGTTTAAGATCTGCTACAAACATTCATGGGTAATTGTTGTTAAATAATCAAAAAGGTCTTTTGATAAAAAATTGCTGCTTTTCATTTTCATCGCCTCTTTCACAAACTTTAGGACTGAATAAGACTTTGATTGGGAGGAGGAGAGGTGAGCTTCTTATCTTCAGTGGATGTAATTTACATGAACGACAGTGTTTTTTTTGTATTTTTTTTTTTGTATTACACACTACAAAAAGCAAGAGAAATAGAAAATATGGGAAATTATGGATAGTCTACTTTTCTTATTTTTAGTCCTCAAACTACAAGATAAAAACACTACAGGTTACAAAATGTTATATTTTCAACCTTAATTTCAATACATTTATTTTTATAAAGAATTTGATGATTCAGGTAGAGATGAACATTAACCTATCTAGGTTTGTCTCCATATGTTATCCATCTTTTCACTTCTGTTTTTCCAGTAAGATGAGTTTGTCGCTGGACTTTACTGTAGAGCAGATACCAAGTCAGAATAAATTCCTTAACAGACTAATTAATAATTTAAATTTTTTTTCCCAGTTGACGAAAGAAGCCTACTTTTTAATTTTTTTAATCTGGTTAACAGATCAGAACATATCCCATTGAGATTAAAAACCAATGTTTCTAGAGAGTCATGGCCAAGAGGCAGCAGCAAATACATTATTGTGATTTTTAAAAATAAATTGTATTTATTTAGGTTTTAAGGTTTATTTTTGTTCTTTTCTGCTTTTAGATTTCATTTTATTTTTTCCCATGTTCTGGTCAGCTGAGTAGCCGTAACTACAGGGATGTAACCTTCCGTCCTCCTTCCTTTTTTTCATTCCCTACTGTATGCGCCCCTTGTGAGTTAATCCCATTCAAAATCTTCAAGATAAAGACGACAAGGTGAGGAAGATGTAAAGAAGGGTACAGTGGAGATACTGGGGAAAAAAGAGTGGGTGAAACTGTAAAGAAGGCATTGTGACGTCACTGAATAAAAAACCCTCACACTTATGATAAGGGCAACAAAAGGCACAGCAATGAGGATTGAGGTGCCACTGGTGGCTATTTTTGGATGCATTCAGCTGTGGTTGTGTCAAAGGGATATTTTTTGTGTTTGCAGGTCATTTTTGAAAGTAAAGTTACATCCAAGGCGAGCTTGTGAAAATTTAGGCGTATGCATCGTACCTCCAGGCCTTGTAAACAGGTGTGTACAGGTTTAAGCCACGTGACTTCAGTGTTAAGCACACTCAGGAAAGAGCTGCACAGATGTGCTAAAAGTGTTGTGATAATGGTCTTTCAATACATTGCAACAGTGATAAGTGTACATTGCAAAAGCACTAAGGACAAGTGGAAAAAAAGTACAGTGAATAAGTTTATTCAGTTATAGAAGGAATAAAGACAATGTTAAGAGTGTTTAATGTAAAGTGAGGGCAAAAGGACAGCTTTAGCGTTTGAAGTCTGGATTTAACATAATTGAGGGGTTACTTTTTTCCCCCCTTTTGATCTGTAAACATTTAAAAATGTAAACTGTTTCATGTGGCATTGCAGAGTTTGGCTCTGCAGAATTACAACATTTGTATGATATTGTAATCATTTCTGCTTATTCTTAATCACCAATCTTAGTAACTCAGGATTTTTTTCTAACTAGAACCAGCAATTTCAAATACACAATACGACAGCAGTTCGTTATTATTTTACGAATATAGTTTCTCTCTATATAGCAAAGTTTCTACTTTCTTTAAAAGGGCCTTTATGTTTTGTTTTATAAAAAATTGTTCCTTCTGTGAGATTTAAAATGGCCTAAAGGTTTTCTCAGCAGTTTACAGCTTAACTGTTGCCGTTGTTGCCCCCCACCAACCAAGAGTATTACTTTTACGATTCAATTTGTCCCGGAGTGAATCTAATCAAGGATGCTTCCACAGTTGTTTTAAAAGCATTTTATTGCATTTTCACGATATGCTACTGAGGTATTTGCTGCTTAAAATGATGTACATTATAATTACAGTCATACAAATACGCAGTCCTACATAGGTGTATCCTCTTAAAGTGGTAAAAAAGAATCCCGGGAATATCTGAAATACACGGTTTAAATTTAGAACAACGGTGTTGATATATATGTGTCTTTTTGCAGAGGGCCTTGTTTCTGTGGGTGAATAAACAACAATAGTTAAGACAAACAGTGACTTACTTCAGCAAAATGGCTTAGTGAGCTTTACGTGCAGCGGTGATCTAGGGGGCATCCATCTACCTGTCCCAGGTGGAAGCAGGTGAAGGTGATAGAGCAAATTTGATGGATGATATCCAGCAGCTCATGCTCCTTCATTCTGCCAAGAGCTGAACATAGGCCTACAGACAGTTTGAGTTCATGCAAATATATGACCCCTTTGAATGCAACCTATGAACTATTAGTTTGCAACTCAAAGTAACTCAAGTGGTATGTTGCCTCACTTCCATTTGGAAGGTCATGGGTTCAAATCCAGCCCATGGCAAAATACACCACAGCATCCAGTGTGGGTCCTTAGGCAAGATCCTTTGCGCTACTGCCTACCTGGCGCCGCAAATGCTGCCTCGGTGTGATTACACCAGTCTGGCGCCGCAAATGGCTGCCTCAGTGTAATTAAACCAAAACAAATTCCTGGTATGTCCTGTATTTACCTGGCAAATAAAGTTGATTTAATCTTACATGTACCGACATGTTCACTTTTAAACACATGCACAAAGTGACTACGTAATCAACCAGCAGAGTTTTGTTTCTCTTTTTGATGTTGCCAGTTTCATTTGCATCAACTAGACCTCATCGACATATATCGTATTGTTAGACAGTGTAGGTCTTCGGTTAGCGTACGTAACTTCTATAATTAGGCTTTTCTTTCAATAAATACTTACAGAAAAGATTGATTTGTTTTTCATCAATTGCATAGATTAAATGCATCGCTATATTCAAAGTAGGTCTTTTTCCATAGGGGTTTGGTTAATGTTTCTTGGATAATGTGCTTTAGAAATGCACAATGCAACACATCACCAGATGCCAAAAAGTAACATACAGTATAGTATGTGTTAAGCTTGGGAATTGTCTGTTGTATTAATCTTATTTTAATTGTTAGCACACTTATAAACATTGTTGCCTTGCCTCAAAAATAGAATATTGCGTTCAAATCCTGGCCTATTTATTATTTTTTTACCTAGTAAATAAAGTGAACTCACTTACATGAGATTTTTTTAAATTAAACTAATTTGCCTCTGCAATCATATCTGCAAAAAAACAAAAACTAATACAATACTCTGTAGCAAATGTATAATTGGTGATGTATAAAGATGAGAAAAGAACAATGTTTATTAGTTGTTCTGTAACACCTGCAGTAACCTAGTGGCCACCTTACTGGTAAGTTGAGCATCACATTTGGTGTGTCACAGCAGCTCTCTACATAGAAACTGGGATAGTTAGACTTGACCAAAATATAGTTTGCTTGTGTTTATCATTGGTTACTTTAAAGCAATTTCCAAAGCCCAGCTTAATGCACAGATTTTAATTCTACATAATTTAATGTTTACTTCTGCTGATTAGGTTTTCTCAAAAATATGTAGTTGTGGATTGAAACATTCATTTTAAATGTAATTTCTTTGTCAGAAAAAAACCCATTTTTAATTGTTTTAATGTAACAGAACAGTCTAGTAAAACTATTATAACTATAGATGATTAATAGAAAATTTAGGTGTGGTGTCAAAATCAGCACAGCCTGTAGAGTTTCTTTTCAAATAATCACATTTTCTTTAAATAATAGATGGATTTCAGATTTTTTTAATATAAAATAAATGGCATATTTAATTTTACAGTTGGAGCGACGATGCTCTATATGTTGTCCTGCCACACGGAGCATGAAGTACTGGAATACATTTTCATCTATTTGTTTTGCATAGGGCTGGCAGGACCTTAACCTATTGTCCCCACTGAAGAAACTAGTACAGCTGCTATTGCCATTGGTTTAGTCGTAGCATGACTCTTTGGCTACACTTATTAAAAGCATGTAATATTGGCAGGGGAGGGCTTGCATGAGTGGTAGGTGGCGTATTAATGTGAGACTGGGTAATCCACCGGCTGCTCCTCTGTCTGTGCTTGGCTTTGGGCTGGGAGCATACAATAGAGCAGACCTGAAAAGCACCATAATGAAGCAAAGGCTCGAAGAAAAGGCATGTCTCTTTCCATTTCTGTGAGCGAAAAGAAAAGAGCAACATAAAAGAATAAAGTACAAGAAAGAAAGATGAAAATAAGCCTCTCAAATCCAGGTTTTTTCCATGCATGTGTTTTATTATGGTAATGCTGTGTTGGATAAAAATTGTCTGAGATGGAAGAGTAACGGTTTTCTGTTAGATGAGGAGGGAAATTAAAGTGGATCGCCACTGAGGGCTTTGAATGTCACTGATTAAGAGCACATAGAAATTTGAAACTGGCTTCCTCCTTATTTCTCCAAGCTTCGTTTTATACATGACTACTCTCTACCAGCCTAAAACAATTAACTAAAAGATATATTGCAACACTGCATGAGGTGGTTTATGATATTTCTTCAGTAAGTGTCCTTGACAAAGTTTGAAGTTTGTCATGAACTGATGCCAAACAATCACTGGTTTAATGCTGTAAGCAAACTGGCAAGATATTTATATTAAAGTACAAGTGGACCAATCAAGTGACCTTTAAAGGAAATAGTTACTCTGGGCATAGGAATGAACGGGGTTGATGAATATACACTTTATAGTTATGCACTACTTCTTTATGGTCTGTCAAATAACATCCTAACAGAAAATAGTACTTTTTATGCTCGCAACATGACAGAATTTGGGAAAAAAAATCAAGGATTGTGAATCGTTTTGAAAGAGATCATAGTTTTAGACCTCAGCAGGGATTCGGAAGGCCTTTAAATTAAACCAGATGCACCCACACACCCATTCACACATACGATCTCAGTGATCCACCGATAAAATACTCTCTGATGTGGACAGAAAAAGCCACAGTTTAGAGTCTGAGTTTAGAAGTTGGAGCAGTTTCACTTCACTGCAGAGAGGTTCAAAGCAGTTCCTGCGTCTACTTGCTGTGATGTTAATCCGACCTCTGACTCAGGTTCACAGGCAAAAAAAAGGAAAACTGACTGGATTAGGAAGAGGTAGACAAAATGTCGGAAACAGTTCTCCAAGGAATGAGGTTAAATGTAGGCTAGACATGAACCGTCTGATAAGCTTCAAGTAAATTTGTATAAATAGTTCCTTCAACCATTAAACGTTAAAAGTTATTTATTGACATTTGGTGACCCAGATGAAGACCCAAACAAAAGCAAGAAAGCCAGAGTTGACTATCATCCTTTCCTTTCATCCAAACTGTGCAGATTTCTTCTGTTGAGTGCATGAGTCGACAGCCTAAAAATATAATCAGGCTGATGAGGAGCTTTCTCATTCATCCTTTCTTTATAAGTTTTTAGTTTTCATTTTTATCCTTCCTTCCTGTTAGTTTGCAAGCAGAGACTTTACAAAGTACAAGATTTTCCACAAATTCAGTAGGAAATTGTAGTAGGCACTTGCTGTGTTAAATTACTTTCATGCAGTTAAAAGAAAAGTTTTTAGTCATCGTCCAAACTTCAACCTCTTCCCTCATTTCCAAAGTCAGCATTCATATAAAATGGTTATACTGCTGCTTGGGTTTTGCCCATCTTTATTTATACATGCTGTATTTGACATTCATCTTTGAGCCCAGTTTAGATAAGAACCAGATAAATCCAGTCTTCAGTACCTTCAGCGTCTCTGTATCACCTGCCACCTCAGTGAAAAGGCTTTTCTTGGTGGAACTCTTTTTTTTTTCTACTCATGACTTGAATTATTTAGTTGGGTCCATTTACATTATATACTGTGTCAGCCTTTCACAGAGAACCAGGCCTAGTTTGACATGTGACATTAGGAACTTGATTACTCAATGTTGATTCTGCACTTGGGGGTAATGGACAGGAAGGTGAATAGTCAGGGGAGAAGCGAATGGGCTGCAGGGATAAAACATGCTGGAATCGTGGGGAAATGTCAAAACTTCAATATGTTCTCATTTTCTTTTTGTTTGTCATTTGTGTTCAGGGCCAGCTTTTTCACATATTATATATAATCACATTCTATGCATTTATGGAGTGTGTTGCAATAATAATAAGTACTTGATTTAGAGAAGCAACAAAGTATTGTGTAGTGGTTTGTTTTGAACAGCTTATGCTTTTAACACCACCACTCTTCAAGGACTTTGACATCTACTTAGAGAGGAAGAGTTATCTAAGTCCCGTATCAGTGATTGTTGAAATATGAAGCACAAAACCTTTGAAGCTTACGGAAAGACTGAATGACAAACAGCTGTTAGCTGTGGGGTTGTCATTAAGAGACAGGAAGCTAAAAATATAACAGCAAAGTTGTTCTGCTTTATAACTTTAAGTTGTCCAATCTCAATTGTCATAATTAGAAAATGTTGCCCAACTTTCAGGAAATCTCACAGATTATGTAGTATTCTCGCTCTCCAGCAAATAAGCGTTAATCATGGTAATTATGATAATTGCTAATATATGTGTCCGCCCTTACAACAGACCCCTCATGCTAATTTGCTGATAAATTTGTGTACAATCTATGCAGACGGTGAATGTGACTAACATGTAGAAACACTTGCATTTTTCAGAAAAAGAAATTACAAAAGAAATTCAGTCTAATTACCTGTAACATGAACCACTCTGTAACACAAACAGTGTGATGTTGGCTCTTAAAAATAATTTGTTCTTTTCTTTTTTATAAAAAATTTGTTCTGCATAGCTATAATAAAAAAATTTAATGTTTAACATTTCAACATGTACAGTATAAGCTAATTGAAACGATATGTGCCAATATTAAGTTGGACAACATTGTGTTTTATTGAAATTCATAGCATTTTATTTATTTACTCAATTTATGTTGCACTTGCCTTATAAATGTGTTAAATTTGCACCTGGCACATAAAAAAAAGCACTTTTCATCTTGTAACATGACCACATCCTTTGAATGTATGTTACACCTGTTTTTAGATGGTAAATTGGTTGATAAAAACAGATAAAATAAGTTTTTTTTCGAACTTATTAAAAAAATAAAAACAGCATCTCTTACCAATATTGGTTTATTTTGTTAACCGTTTCAAATAAAGTGCAAGCGCAATTTCTAAAAATCAGTATTTTGAGGTTCACAAAAAAAATTATTGAACCATCGCTTTATGCTTTATAGACTCTTACTTGTGCATATTTATTTTTGGAAATAAATATTGGCAAGCTGACCCATTGTCATTTTTAACTGCATCTTTACTTGTTTTATTTAATTTCTCTTTGGTATAAATAATATATTTTTGATTTGATTAGATTGATTATGCTTAAAGTATTAGAAAATCATGAACTATTGTATTTAAAGGAACCAACATCTGACATTGATGTCCAGTTTCACGCATGTTAGTCTTTACTTGGTAAATATTTTTCAAATGTTGTCCCTAATGCTTCTGTGACCTGGAGTCTTTTGGCTTTTCACTCCTGCCTTCACTTTCCTCCTCACTGCTGTCAGCAGCTTTGCTGTTAGTGATAAGCTTCACTAATGTCTACCTCAGAAGTGATTTTACTACACAGATGATCAAGCGGAATGATCTTTTGTTAATCCTACAGGACTCAAAAACTAAATGCCATCAAGCTGCTGGTTGGTTCAATGTTAGTTGTGAAGCATTGTCTTATTCTATAATCCTCTTTATCTAAAGCGTAACGCTTAACGTCCCTGAGTGTCTGTTCACTGTCCCGAGGCTCTCTTATGCTCCAGGGCAAATGGGTTGTTAGACATATCAACGCCCTTCTCTCGCCTGTGTTTTAGTCTGCCCCCCCCTGCCTCCTCTCATCTTCATCCCACACTCCTTCACCTACCCCACTCTGGCTGTCATCACAAACCGTCTGCTACTTAATCCAATTATTCCTATAAGCTGACACGCTCTGTAGCTTACCACAAACTCTGCAGGTGATGCCCCTGCTCTTGGTATCTGTACCACAATGCACAAACACGGATACATCAGCTAAAACAACCCTCCCACAAAACTGTGCTTCTAGCAGTACTGCTGTTTGTAACGGCTAATATGAGGCCAGTACAAAATAAAATTTGATATGAAACTCTAGAAAGATCAAAATCATCCAGTGGTGATTAATTTCATTCACCAAACCATGCTGGTTTATTTTAGTCACATAGCTGTGCTTTCACTCTCCGATTCACTTACTGAATGCTTTTGAATCTAAATACATCAGATACTGTTGCGAGAACTGAAACCAAACAAGGGGAGGTAGTATTTAGTTTTTGTATGATTCTCGGCTGTTGAAAACTTCCTGAAAACTAAAAAAACAAACAAACAAACGCCTTTAAATTAGAAATTAAAACAAAACCCTATAAATATAAGTTTAGTTTTATTAAACAACTTTTTAATTTGCCACGGTCTTAATTGTTTTTGTTTACACTTTGATCTTTCTTTTTAGAGTAAATTTTAATATTACTGCATTACTTCATTTATCTGTTTTAGAATCAGAAACGGAATCAGAAAAAGCTTTGTTCCCAAGTAGGCCTACTGTAATTAGGAAATACAGAAAATATGTTTTGGTGTAGTTGGTGCACAACAACTTTGTAAAATGTAATCTAAAAAACATTCATTTGTTCCTTTATTTTCCTGTAAACCGTGTTGAATTAACTTGTGAATGGACACCGTGCAAAATAACTTTACTTCTTTGCGGACATTAAAAGTGAAACTAAGTAACATCACTTTCCTGATCATGGTTTGTAACCTCCAGCCATTCCACTTGCTCAACAGCTAAAGCGCTAAATAGAAAATGCTTTGACAGCCTGCAACAAAAAAAAAAAACAGTATATACTGTAAAACTGCTTGCGTATATTGAATGATTAATGTGTCACAGCAGCTCTGACAGGATAATTAATCCCTAGATTCTGTGATTTCAACCCCTTTCTCAAATGTTCACCATTATTTTCGTCGCAAAGGGGGCAGCAGGCGTCAGAAACGAGCTGTGTTCGGTTGTTTTTGGTGCTGACACAACAACAGCTCAGAGTAACAGATGGAGCTGGTGGCGTGTGTGAGCGTGAGGCTGCATGTGTGTTTCAGGGTGACCGGGACCAGAGCTGGCTGCAGTTTTATCTGAACCACAGAGGAAGGAGTTGAAGTAGACTTTGAAATTCAAAACTGTCTTAAGACAGAAGTGGAAGATGCAGATTATAAATTTCTTATCAATTTGCGATGGATTCTGGGTGCCTAGTGGTTGATCCTGAGATGGTTGTTGTGTTTAAGAGCAATGTTTTGCTTTCACACCATTTAATTGTTACCCATGCAATGAGGTCCCTTAAATACTAGCACATTTTAAACCCAAGCTCCTTCACACAAGCAAAACTATTTATACTTTGCCCAAAAGGTTTTGAGTTGAGCGGCAGAGTTTAATAAATTTATTGTACTCATTTAATAATATGAAATTATGCACGTGCTTAGTTGGCTGATAAGAGACTTCCCTGTAATCTGGACTTCAACTCTTTTGAACTCTTATGATTGGCTTTGGTGTGCTGCAGGTGATGGAGTTAACAACACAACCACATCAGATGACTTTGAACAAACCCTGTTAAAGAGACTGGATGCCATCCCTCAGCAATGTGTAACCAAGCTTGTGACTTCATAGCCGAAATTTCTATATCAATAAAATAACTGCATCATCTTTGCTAGTAGCTACTGTATGAGTGAAGTATTGTTGAAAGTATTACCAAAAGTATGAATTTATATAGCTGTTTACAAAGCTGTCTTTCCTCTGACTTAGTTCGACTGTTTTTATTTTAACAAACTGATATCAAACAATTCCAGTTATTTCATTGCTTTTTTTATGGTATTTGCTGTAAGTCTGCTTCGAAATAATGAAGGGAGTCTGAAAAAATACAGTTTTTTATTTTTATATGCAAATTTGAGGTAAGTACTCTTTATTGATACAAGGTCTGTATAAGGAACCCCCCTCCCCATGTTAAACAGCTAATGAAAACCACCTCAACACATTCCTTATCATCATCACAAGTCCTCGTGTTGTCCTACATTGTGCTTATTTCACTCATACTAAGCTACCATGTTTCCACCAGGGAGTTCTTAGTATAGATGGATGTTAGTCATGGTGGGATGGGGAAGGCTTGGGAAGGGTTCTTTTCCTGCTTTTTAACTTCTTTTCCTCCTTTGTTTTACTTTTCACATGTTCGTCTCGGAATCTTCTCCGCCATCTAATATTAATCTCTGTCTACTCTGCTGCTGCTGCTGCTTCTCCTCTTCTCTCTTTTTCTTTTTCCTCATTGCTGCTGCTCCTTGTTGCAATTAACTGGGCTCTGTCTCTATGTCGTGTGTCCTTTTAGGCCCACGCCGTGCATCGCTGGCTAATCGATCAGGACAGTAGTGTGAGCTCTGAGATGCCGGATGGCCAAGGAGTATGGCACTATGATGATGAAGTAAATACCAGCAACACGTATCTCTGGATTTTCCTGTCTTTATGTTTCTGTATATATATATATATATATATATATATATATATATATATATATATATATATATATATATATATATATATATATAT
>JAVLVB010000003.1:3120022-3150313 GCA_032876305.1 Orestias chungarensis
TTCCTTTAACTTTCTAGTGTTGCTGTTGTGCTGTGAGCTGATACAGTCAGGTGTCGTGGGATCAGGCTGGACCTTTTTCTTTTTGCCCCTCCTTGCTCAAAGTTCCATACTAACTTGCTGAGTTTTAAGTTACATTTTTTGTTTTGTATGTTTCCTTTTTTTTTTTTTCACATGATTGTACGTTGGTGTCTATTTATAAATTGTACATTTCTGTATCAGTGTGTTTGATTTCTCTCAAAATGGGCGAGCATATTGCGAGGAAAAAATCCACGGGTGAAGTGTGCTTTAGCCTTGGTATATTTTCTAGATACATATGCTCCCTGCGTCTGCTCCTTGCTATAACCAGTTTTTATTAGTTTAGTCTTAGCGTAACACTGCAGTTGAAGTATATTTCCTGTGGGTTCTTCTGATTTCTAAAATATGCTCGTGTCATTCTGTGTTTGTGTTTAGGGTTAAGTCACAGTTTAGTGTGTTTGTGGGAAAGAGAGAGAGAGAGAGAGAGAGTGAAGCGTCTCGTTTGTGAGACGATTATTTTATCAGGGAGTTTGTGTGCATGTTTTGTTTCCTTCCTTGCATGCTCTGCATCTGTTTATTAGCATAAACTTTGATTTGCTCGCCCGTTTGCATTTCTGTCTGTGCTGCAGTCTGCGTCTGTTTAACTGTGATGCTCCTCTAGAGATGCCTGCCTTTGCTCGTGCCTTTGATGTGTCTGTGTTGTGTATTGTGGCCGTGCGTACTTCCCGTGAACCCGTTCGTCATGTGCTGTGCTTGTGTTTTGTCTGTTTTTATCTGTTTAAACAGTCTGGGATTGGTTGTCTGAGGGGTTTTTATTGCACATGTGCGACAGTTGATCTTGAGTCCAATATCACTTTTTGGAGGAGAGATCATCTAAGCGCAATGAAGCTCCAAAGGAAACTTGTCCCACACGACTCTTGGCCCATGATATCCCCTCAGATCCGAGCTCCTCCCTTTGCTCTCATGCCAAATTCCTAAACCTTTATCTCTTGATCTCCATATTGCTCCCAAACACTTTGGAGCATTATTGGGTTAGTCTTTAGCCCAGCTTTTGGAAGAACAGAGACTGCAGCAAAAAAATTGGTAAAGAAGATCAGGGGAACACAATTAACACAAAATGAAAGTTACAACTAAAGCAAATAAAGTAAGTGTATAAGCCATCTTCCAAAAGCCCCTATCTTACTTTACAAGAATATGGAGTATTTTCCCTGGATGCTCTTGAATGCAAATGCACCAAGTAGTAGATTTTGTTTTGAATGCAGTTTTATCTTCTGTATGAGTGCTTGAGAGATTGTATTTCTACTTCTTCATTTTTGTTTTACCTGCGTGGACTACTAATGCACATATCATCCTTTAATTATTACCAGTCATTGGGCTATAACACAGATTAGATGCTTTTTGTGACATTTTTGGAGGGGCTAGATGATTGCTGGCAGGCAGGGGAAATATGCAAAAATTGTGCTTGTGCCCAGAATACAGAGGAGAGAAAAGGTGAGACAGTCCCAAAGAGCCCATTCACACGCTTGAATTTTTCAAACCCAGTAAACACGGAAGCCTGGAGACATTTTAGCTTGCAGGGAGCCGATTTATATTTGCAGTATTCAAATAGGAGACCAAAATCTGAACAAGATGTAAACTGGTGCTATTTTAATTTGATCATATTTCTTTGTTTTTACTTTTAGGTTAGTTTTAAAGTGCTGTTAACATACAGTACTGTGAACTTTTTAAACTGATATTTGAGGGTAACTGTAAAAGTTCCTTTACTTTTAGCGAGCTGAAAAGAAGTTAATCTTTCTCTTATTACAGGTGTAGCACCGTAAGGTGCAACATAGACATTCCAAGTTTTGATTGCAGTTTCTGTAACTGTGATATTTTTGATAACAAGCAACCACAGGAAGCCTCTCATCTGTCTGTGCAAAGTCTAAATGTTTCATGGACCTTTGGTGGACTTTGAGTAGATTAATTAGCTCAGCACAGCTGCAGAGACAGATTCGTGTGTAAAGGTGGATGGTTGAAACATCTTTAGTTTGATTTTAAATTACTAAAATCAGCTAAATCAGGGGATAAACTAGGCTCTATACCCAAACAACAAAAATCGCATCTCTATTACAAGTAATAATACAGTTTAAATACATATATTAGGTTTAATGTGTAAGTGCCTTTGTTTTTGTTTTTAAAGCTAAATTGAATGGGAAAGGATTGGATTATTTTGGGCTTGACAAAAGTAAAAAGAGCAGCCTGGGTTATTTAAGGGAAAAAATTAAAAAAACATTTCCTCTCAGGGTCTCAAACTTCTTAGATTAAACATGGTCTTCCACTAAAAACTACCTTTTAAACTTGAAGTTCTTAAAAGTTACAAACAGCTCTCATCATCATGCATTTTAAATATATTTGTATTCAGTACTGCTGTTGCCTCTTCTTTAAACACTTGGGCATATCACTAGCTGACCTTTAGCAACAGAAGCCATGCTTTTGCACCATAATCCATTATTTTTACATTTATACCCCAGATCCCACATTAAATATTAAGTATTTGGGGTATTAATTTTATTTATTTATTTTTTAATATGTGCCGGCTTTAGAGAAAGATAGAACTTGAATCAGAGATTTGGGAAATTCTGTATTTTATTTTTGAAATGTAAACAGTTTAATTTTAGATTGTGACATTTCTCATTTGTGTCATCTAATCAGGCCAATCTTTTTTTTGTTTTACTTTTTTACCTTAGTCATAATATTCAAACCACTGTTAAAAGAAAGGTTTGATGTATATCAACATTTTACAGTGGTGTACAAACTCAAAAAGTGTACCCTGGTTATAAAGTTTCACTGTCCAGGAATAGTTGACTGGTGAAGGGTATCTGTCGAGTCCAGACAGCGCCAATTTGTTATACATGCAGTATATTACATAATCTTAGGAGCCACAGCCTTTTTGGCCCTAAACATGGCGGACAAGCAGGAGGTCCTGCTGACCGAGCAGAAATAACAACATAAAAGTTCCTTTTATGTTTGCAGAATGAATAAAATATTATTTGTAGACTATCTCTCATATTGTATTTTATTCTTGTTATGGTATGTTTGTAGATTGAATGTACTTGTATAAAGCATAAACCAGGTTTGAATTCTGGAGGGCCTTTACAATGATTAAAACTCAAACAGAGGATATGTTAAAATGCCCTAATATAGTGAAAAAAACATTCAGTTCATCTCCCAACAGGACAAAAGGTAAAAAATGCCAAGTTTAGATGAAATCATAGTTGAACTGAATGGTTTTATACTGACTGGTGTCACAAAACCGTCTACAAACTTTAAATACTCACTCAAACCATGACTTCCCCTTAGGGCTGATGTTGTTCATATGACAATATAATGATTCATCAAACACTGCTCCACACACCCCTGTGTCTCAGATCTGTGAGATGTCAGAGGTCTGTGTAATGGTCTCGTTCGCTTTCCCCTCCTTCAATAGTTTTAGGGGGCCTGGAGAATATCCCTTATCACTCCTCAGCTCTAATCACCCCTTGGTTGGTCCTCAGAGACAGACGCTCTGGTAGCCAAGCGCCATTCGTCACAGTGCGGCTGCACAGTGGGCCCGGTCTGTTCAGGGAAAAAAAAGCAAACTGTCACACTCTGCTCTGTCATATAAATTCTCTTTCGTCTCAGTTTCTCTGTTGCAGCTGCTCCCCCGCCAACTGTAGATGCAGACAACATTAGGAAGCCCTTTCACATTCAGCCACCAGCATTTGGCTGTAATTTGTCTCGGCTAGGGGAGCAGAGGGCAATTTACATGTAAAAGGCCATCCCGTATTGAAATATTGTAACTCTTTTTTTTTTTTTCTCCAAGCTTTGATGATACCAGCTTTAAAAAAAAAAAAAAAGATTCATGTTTGCTGGTAATGTTTAAGAGGAGAATTATTGTAACAGTGACCCAATTGGCTTCATACCAACTTTAGTAAGAGATCATGAAAACAGGGTTCTCCTTATCCTGCTGACCTCTTAGGAACCAATTCATCTGTACTGGGCTTTTTTTAACACTGTGATACCTCATGGGAACAATTTGACCCTCAAAGAATATATTCATTAAAAAAAACATTATACTTTGCCCTTAATACATTTTTATGTGACACACAGATGAATTCTTAGATATTTCATTTCAGAAACTTGAATTTCAGACGGAATAAATCAATTATTATGGGTAAATTATCTCTTATGCTGTATGTTATTCTTCTAGAGCTAGATAACTACAAGTTAATTAAATTAAAAAAATAGTGCTTTTGCATATGGGAGTCCTTACAAAATAAACGACTATTTAAAAAAGTCACATCATCTCATTAAATTATACACTGTTTATTCAATTTAGCACAGTTTTGCTTTACTTTTCCAAATATTAATCCATCTCTGCTGAAATATTTCACTTTTTGTACTGTTGCCATACACACCTAACCTATTGTTCATATTAATTTTTTCTTTATTTTGTTTCTTCGCTTATCATTTAAAGCAGCTATTGTTTTATTCATGTTTCTAATAACATCACCTGCTTTGCTTTTCCACTGAAATCCAGAGGCACCTAGGATATCGTCTTTAGTTTTTGCTTTGTGTCTAAATGCTCCATGAATGAAAAGAGAGAAATTGATTTATGTGCATGCATATGTGCATGTGCCTGAGTTTTTGATGAATGCGCTGGAGTGCAATGTGAAGGTGGAAGTATACTCCAAAAGAAATAGCTGGTTAATCTCCAAAGTGTAAAAAAAGCTTCTTTAATTAATAAACTATTCAGAAAGATGAATGCAGCCAATAATAACAGTTTCAGAGCCCTATGAGCAGATCCACTTAGTTTCTAAAACAACATAATATTAAATCTTCTTGTTTTTTCAAAACTCTTTGGGGAAGTAAAGTAAACTGCATAGTTTATACATGGATTCTTCCTTTTAAAAAAATGGAAATCTCACCAAACTTAATTAGTTTTGGTGTCAAATATATTTATGTAGGTTTGTCCAAAATCTTGCAATTGTGAAATAAAGTATCTGTAGAAAGTGGATAAAAATAAAGATGTTGTACACACCAGGTGTTTGGAAGCAAAAAAGAAAAAAAAATGAGACCATGATAAATCATTGCAAAATGTTCCTACTTTTATGTGACATTTCCTAAACAATTCTGCTTAAATATAAATGTTTTGAGAGAAAATGTGAAGAAAATGAATCCAATCATCTGATTTCTTTACTTATCTGAATTCTTTCTGAGATCTTATGAAATGGCATAGTGTCTTATTTAAAAGAAATATTGAAAAGGTTCTCACTTTACTGAAAATCTTTTTGGTAAGAATACAGCGCACTGAAGGAAAAAAAAAAGCCACACTGATAGTGAGACATGGTGATCTCATCATAATACCCCTGTTTGTTTGTTTTTTTGTTTGTTTTGCTTTTTTGTTAAATTACATTTATTATAAAATTACAGTTGTTTTGCAGAAATAGAATTTTTAGCATAACTAGCACTCTAAGCTCATTTCTAAAAAAATGTCACCACCAAGTTTCAATGGATGGATATACTATTATTTTATTGTTCATAGCTGTGTTGCATCAAATTTTCTTTTTGATACTACAACTCAGACCTGGTTTCATCAGACCACTTCACCTTCGCACACAAGGCTTTAGAAGTTACTTTCTGTTAGAAGGAAATTATTTAGTTTTACAACTCTGTTTCTAAAAAAAAAAAAGGATTTGGATTTTTTTTTCTTGTATTATTTATCATGGTCTAATGTTTGTAGCAACACAAAAATCCAGATTTTTACATGTTTTATATCTTTTCCACATGTCCAATTAATTAACTAATTAACTTGTCATCACATTTAGAGGTCAGCCACCCCACTGTAGGTAATGTTGGTAAAATGTGCAACAAAATTCAGTTTGAGTATACTGCTGCCAAAACTGTATGCTTGCACCTGAAAGGTGGCTGTGAGCTACCTGTGTGAATGTTGGATGTAGGTGAGTGTGTGCTTGCATCTGCATGCAGAACAGTGCAAGTGAATAAGTGCTGTGTCTGAGATGACAAGGGACTGTGTGTGGGTGCGTGTGTGTGTGTGTGAGTGAGAGAGAGAGAGTGTGCGTCAGGCAGCATTAGAATCAATGACTAAAAAAACACCTTCAACATTTTCTTAAGGATAATTACAAATACTTGCTTTATACACATAAGTATCTATTTATGTGTAATGATAGAATTTTGGTGGAAATAAATCTGACTCAGCAAAGCTGAGTGAATAAAGATGCCACAATGACAGAGCTGTTAAATTAATGGAAGATGGTTTCCGTATGTCTACTAAGATGCAGATGAAGCTCCAGGATTCTGTTTATCTTTCATCACAGTTACCAGGAACTATAACATCTAGCCTTTCACTTACTTTTTCCACATGCTTCATCTCTGGTTCACTGCCACTCGATTAAAGGCGTGTGTTGCACTAAAAAAATTTAATTTTTAAATGTACCTCCAAACAGTTTAGATGCCTTTGATAAACTAACAGTCATTCAGAGTTGGTATTTAAAAAGGAATATGAGATAAAGCAAAAATAATTCCCCTTTTAGACTGCCAATTTGTCTGAATGTTAGTAAATATTCATTAATTTTAATGCAATTTTAATTTCAATTATTGGAAAGTGATTACATTTCTAGCAATGACTATGGATAAGTGGGTGAAAATATTCAGTCCCACAATGCAAACAGAAAGTAGAAAAATAATTAGCTGTATTTCGGATTTTTCTTATGTTTTAGTCATTCACTTTAATTTTAGTTTAGGTACATCCAACTCAGTCCTGACACAGCTGGCATTTTATTATTATATCACCATTCATTACTTCTGAGGACAATTTCAAGTCTTTAACAACCTCATATTTTATCTATATATTAACCAGAATGTTTGAATTATGGTTTAGCTTAATGAGTTCTGCTTGATCCACACATTAGCACAGATGTTTCTGGTGTAGAAAAATAGTTTATGGTGCCTGTGTTTTCTTAGTACGAGAATATAGACAAACTCTCTCCACATGTGTGCTTATCTGTTGTTCTTAAACTGATGTACATCTAATGTTTTCTTCATTTATGAGGATAAATGGGAGTCTGGCCCGGGGTCGACGTGTTGCTCCTGTCCTTTTCTACTCATCTTTTCTATCTCCACCTTCATCAGATTCTTTCTAACATACTCCTTTTTCTTCCTCAGGTTTGTTTGGTTTTGTCACATTAAGCTCTACGTGTATCTTTGAAGACATTTGCTGGTTTTCTACATATGATCTAGGTGTGACTGATGTGAGATTTAAAAAAGCTATTTGTATTCAGGATCCCTCACTTCTTTTTTTGCTGATTTAAACTGCTCTTCCTGCAGTCCTCAGGGCATGCAAGCATACAGCTACTTTGATCTAAAATACAGGGTAAAGAGCAAAATGTGTGTTTTGTATGTGTGCAAAAGAGAGGTTTGCAGTATGGCAGAATAATCAGCCCACCCCAGAATGTATGCTTCTCAAGGATGCTGCAGCACAGAACTGCAGAGGATCCCACTGCCAGCAGATGCGCATATACTAGAAACTGCTGACATAAAGCAACAGTGTTTTTTTTATTATTCGGAGGGGGTGGATGTAATAATTCAGATATCTTATTTTCCCATTTCTGTTACTATAAAACTAAATATAATGCAATGATATGTGGGCACAGACAAAAAAAAATGCGGCTAACAGCTTTCGGTCTTGATTTCCTACCAATTTTTTTTCAGCACTGTTCTCTGTTCTTGGAGTCATCGGGTCATGGGCATTAAACCACCACAAGCAGCATGTGTGGATGGTTGCAGGCTTTTATCCTGCTAATGACAGGAGCTTGACACTGGGTGAAGAGGGCATTTCTGTATAAAACCTCAATCAACCGTGCTACATGACCAGAGTAAGGTCAGCTGTACATAATGACCTAAACTGCTCTAATTGCTCTTTTCAGACAATTCACGACATACAATACAGTATAAAAACAAAGACAGGTTAATTCTAACCCTATGGTGGCTGGATAGCTCAATTGGAATGTCACCAGATTTCCAATCCAAAGCTCATGGGTTCAAATCCAGTCCAGGGCAAAAATACACCACAGCATCCAGTATGGGTCCTTAGGCAAGACCCTTTGCGTTACTGCCTACCTGGCGCCTGCAAAAACGGCTGCCTTGTTTTTTGGTTTACACCAAAAACAATTTCCTACGGGACCAATAAAGTATACATTATTATTATTATTATTAAATTACATATTTCTGTCAAGCAAAAATTAGTTTAGGAAATCAATTATCCAAATCTGAACCATTCCATCTTAATAATTTTACACAAACGGTTTGCTTATACAATCCAACTCTTGCAAAATTCAGTTAAATATGTTCAGTTCAATACAAAAAATAACTATTCATATCCATTTATATACACTCTCACTCAAAATACAATTTAGTGGAGTCATTTTTCTGATTAACACCATTTGGGTTAAGATGTTTGGTTATCCTGACTACTCATCTTGCAACAGTACTGTTGTAAAAATAGCCCCTTCCTCATTTATTGACATTCTATGGAGCCCCGCAAGTGCCAGGGTTAAAAAAAAAAATAATCTGTTCGCACTGTTATTAATCTGTGCTCTCAGTTTTGTAATCTGCTTTCAGTTTTACAATCAATACCTCTCAGATTGTATGAGGAGATCATGAGGGTTTTGGAACCGCGGTGAAGTTAGATTGAAGTCGGATATTCAAGCTCCAGGTTTTTAGTGGCTTCTAACTCAGGGCTGATCTGATTTAGTAACTCAGATGTCGGCCAGCCGCTCTGAGCCGCTCCCTACTTGGAAACGCGGTCGTTGATTTTGGAAACATCAATATATTTCATAACCGAACCCTTTTGAGAAATAAAAGTGAATAGCTTTGTTGTTATGGCACCCGATAAGAAAACAATACTGTGTGATTGTTCTACAGGATGACACAGATGAGGCACACTTATTTTTATCCAAGTTTAACCCACTATATGATTAACATTGGAAAAGCAGAAATAATACGACAACTGAAGCCAGCAATCCCAGAAGAGTTAAAAAGGAGGCGTCGTGGATGCAGCGCAGAATGAAAAAGGAGAGAAAGAAGAAGGAGAACTTTCAAACACTCCCTGCCATCCACTTAGCTTAACTTGTTTAAAAAAATTAATGAATAGATGTCCAAAGCTGATAGACATACCATTAAAAAAGTTTTAGCTATGATAGCAATGAAAATGTGGTCCTACAAAGTATTTACCTACAAGGGCGAACTGCAAATGTATGGGAACGTTTTTCAGATTTTTATGCGTAAAGGGCTTTTAAATTTGCATTATAACAAGACAAATTATATTTTAATAAAATGTTTTGGGTAATATATTTGCACATAACTTTGCCACACACTTCTCTTCTTAGTTGTATTGACCATCGTCACACTCATACAATAATGTTAGGCAAGTGTTGGCTTTCTGGATTTCTCACATTTGAGCCTACCGGTAGAATCATGGCAGTGAGCCAGAACCTACATTTCATTTTAGAATTACATTCATTCAACTTATTGTGCAAAAGCCACAACAAAGTCTTTTTAACAAATAAAAGAAATTACATTATTTGAACAAGTTATGCATTAAATTAAAGTTAAGACTATCGCAACACTTTTTTTATGAATTGAATTGCTTAGGGTTTGGAGAAAGGACATTTTAGACATGATTTTCTTCCCCTTTCATTGAGGACTGCAGGACAATTTGTCATCTCTTCATGCACATTAGTGTCCATGGTACCCTGCTCCTCACTCTTTCTTCGCCGAGCTATCATTGCTGTCTGAACTAAGTTTTGTGGACAGGACAGTCGTCCCCACGTGATGTTTTCGCTCAGGTCACGGCCTAGTGTTATTGAGTAGTGTATAGCTTTCTTTTTTGGGGGTTTTCCCCCTCCCATTCTCTCTCCTGCTAGCATTTATCTCTCAGCATGGTTTTGGCAGCGATGTGCTTTTCCCAGCATTTACCCAGGAGAGGGAGAGCGGAGGGGAGAGACAGGGAAAGGGGTCTTTTCAAG
The DNA here is from genome assembly GCA_032876305.1 of Orestias chungarensis. Lineage (NCBI taxonomy): Eukaryota > Metazoa > Chordata > Actinopteri > Cyprinodontiformes > Cyprinodontidae > Orestias > Orestias chungarensis. Next base: position 3,130,102 of record JAVLVB010000003.1, read on the forward strand.
CGAGGAATGACGGACGGTTTGTAAAAAGAGGCAGGGCCTTTTGAGAGGCTGCACCCCCTCTATACCCCTTGTGTCTAGCCTATTGTAAGTGGGCGGTGGCAGGAACCCCCCCCAATACCAACCACCTCCCCTTCTAAGCTCTTTGTGACTGTAAGTCACCTCGCAGACTGAAGCAGAGCTGCTTCGTAGGAATAAAACACACACACACACACACACACACACACACACACACACACATGCATTCGCCACAGTAACTCTTCACCATTCTGGTGCGACCTGGTCTGTGGAAAAAAAATGGGATTGTCTGGCTGTCACAAAACATACAGGAGAATGAGAGATGTGGGCATGTAGTGTTAAGGAGGGGGGTGCAGCAGTGTAGAGGAAGAAAGTTGAGGAGCAAGAAAGGTAGAAGATGAAGAAATAGTAGGAAAATATGTGAAGGGGAAGAAAGTAAAGTTAATATTCAAGTAGCAAGGAGGGGGCCTGGATGCCTTCAGGAGCTTGTTGGAAGATCTGCTTGTTTTTAGTTGTGTATGAAATGTGTGTCTTTAGATACAGGCAACATTCCTCTAGTGATAAACCCCTGGGCCCCCCATCCACTGAGCCCCCACCCTCTCCAGTATCTCCACCCACCATGCCTACTCAAGTGTGTGTGTGTGTATTTGTCTGGTCATGAATGTGTGTGTGAGTGTTTACGGTGGATGGGGGTCTGCGCGTCCTGTATCACCGCACTTGCAGGGGGCCACAGAAAAGACAGCTGTGTTTCTTAGAGAGACAGAAAACTTGAGAAGGGGACAGTTGAGGGCCAACAGGGATGCCAGTCAAGACCATCAGCTTTGGAGTGAGTACCGCAAACTCTCTCATCCTCTTCTTCCTCCAGCGCAACTCAACCTTCTCTCATTTTCTGCCTCTTTATTTATTTCCTCCTTCTGTGTGTCTCTCTACAGATCTGTTTGTTTCGTTATTTGTTTTTTAGATGTTTTTTTAAAACTTTCTTTTAATGAACCTGTAACCGTCTCTGTGTTGGTTATGAACTTAACTTCCATGCTCAAATCTCTTTTTATGATGTTTTCCTAGTGCTTATCACATTAATATTCATGCATTGCTATCAACCAATTACGCATTGACTCTTATTCAGGACATGACCTTTGCCTGTTGGTGATCTGTTTGCAAAAAGCCATTTTTGTTTTCCCTCTGACCATATGGGCTATTCTAAAGACTTTTATGTCTGTGCTTCTTGTTTTCAGTCATAAATTAACATTTGAACATGGCTTCTGTCAATATGGACACTGAGCTGTTAAAAAAAACATGTAGGCACATATTAATAGAAGCCTCTTAGTGGGCTTGGTTGCTTGGGAGTATCTTGTGATGCATGTGCATCAAAGATTAGTGTAAGTGCGTCTACATGTGGGTGTTTAGCATGGTGTGTGTTGCTCTTTAATCTTGTTTTTGGCCTTTTTCAGATGTCTGTTAGAAGTTCAGATTGCATGATGTCAGCCAGGATTGGCTGTAGTGAGAAAACTGTTGGTCAAAAAATGATTAGTGGGTCACTTAATGAGATGTTTTCAGTGTAAAGACTTAGTTTGCTGAGCCCAAGCAATGTTGAGTAAATATTCACAAAAGTCTAGTGGTTAATTTTTGTCTTTCATAATACAGGCTGGGTTCATCAGGTTTTATAGTGCTGTAGATGATGCAACTCTTAGAAATACTGACTTTGTCTGAAGGTGAATGGCTTTTTGTTTATCCAGCTCAGAACCTTGCATTACTTAATTTTTTTTTAGTTTTAGGCAAATATAGAAAAACATTAGGGGACAATTTGGCATCCTTGCTTTCTGCTGTCAAGACTGTGATTTACCAAGACTTTTTACTTCGCAGCTGAAGATGCAAAAAAATGAAAAGTTTGACACAAGTTTTTTAATATTCTTTCATTAAGCCCTATATTGGTAATAGTCCTAAATTAATCAGTAAAAATCAATCAACAAATCTTTATTCATCCCAGAGGGAAATCAATTAAAAAAATTAAAAGGCATTTGAAATTGATTACAATTAACAAGTTTTTTTTGTTTACTTTAGGACATTTTTGTCTAATTTATTTTCAGAAGAAATGCATGAAATTAACATCAATTTGAAAAAATAAAATAAAAGTATTTTCACCCTTTCCAGTGAAAAAATATTGGGCAGTATAGCAAACAAACAAGATTCTTGTAAATGCTGACCAGACTTTATCTTTGGTAATGAACTCTTCGAGGTTCAAAAGCCTCCTTACCGTCAGCCTAATCAGATTCAAGCCAGGACTCTAGCTTGGTCAATGTACATTAATTAACATACGTTTTCCTAAGTTTTTAAAATCTTGCCGTTAACTGTATGCCTGGAAAAATACAAATGGTATTATTAAACATTAAGAAAGAGATTAACAAAAATCTACAAAAAATCTACCCATTAAGCTTTTTAATACCTTAATGAACTGTCAAAATCACATAAACTATATTTATATATACCGAAGTTGTGTAATATATCATGTTGTTCTATTTTTTTTTTTTTATGTAAAAATACTGCAAAACACTGAAGGAAGATTGTGCTTCACTAGTTTTATACACCATAGTTAATGTAAAACATCCACATAAACGTTCTTGTTCTGCGTTAACTTTAAAACATACTATTAAAACTGTGGCACTGATTTTAAAAGAAGGTGGAACTTCTTTCATGTTAGATGTCAGATAGTATGTTAAGGAAGAGTTCACATCTATTTTGTTTGAAAATGTTAAAACTATATTTTTACAGGTTTTACAATGCATGCAGGTCCGGAAAAAAGAAGAAGAACAATTGACTTACAGTTGTGAAACTGTGAAACAAATCGTCGTTTGTTTACCATATCTTTATCCTATTCTTATGAGTCCTAAACGCTATCTTCACCCTATGGCTTTCACCCTCTTTGTCATCCACAAAAGATCATAATAAGCTTCGCAATAATACCCATAACAATCTCATCTAGAGGCGCAGAGGCTGCAGCAGCGCCCATCATAAAGAGACAATCCACAGGCAACACAGGGACAAACAGTGGCCTTTGAGTGGGGGTCCACAGGAGTGTGAGAAAGTAAACACTGAAAGTGGGACGCTTCACGGACAAATGGTCGGACAGATGAATCTTGTGGTGGACTCTGTGGCTCCTCCATCCTCATTCGGTTCCTGTAACTATGTGTACGTATGAGCGCCCCCACTGACAGATGCTTACACTAAATATGTCTATTTTGCTGCAAACAGCCTGCTGTCAACTCCTCAACAAGCTGCTGAGATGGCAAGCAGCAAAAAGAGAGAAAGAACTAAATTCTATTTTTAGGGGTGAAATAACCAATTCAGCACAGAAAAGGGTGATGGAGTGTCTGTTAAACTCTCTGCAGGCATTACCATAACCTGAATTTTGTGTAAAATCAAATCCTTAATCAAAAGGAAAATTATCATTAGTTTAAAATACGGGTAGATATTGAATTCAGAATAGTTCTTGTGTTGTTAAAGTTGAGCAAGAAAAGCAACACTTGTCCTAGCTGAACACATAAAGATGTATTTTTACCTTTTTGCTGGCACTTAAACAATTCACGATTTGCACCTGGTGCTGAGTCAGCAAATTTACAGTTTTTTTTTCTACATTTGTAGGTGTAGGAGTGTGTTTGTGTGTGCATGTTGTTTCACCATATAAGGCCCATTTTATCAACAAATACCTTGGTTCTTGGGACCCACCACACCTCATTGGGCCAAAAGCCTGGCTCTCATAATAGGAAGGGTTGTTGTTTGGTTAGGGTTTAGGTTTAGGACTAAGGTGTGAATTGTGAACTTTAATCAGATTAACCCACTGTCTCCTACTGGGTTTATAAAACAATACTGTAGGCAAAAGCCACGATCAAGTTAATAGTTCATGACAGGCCTCTGAGCACCTGAATACTAATTAGTTTGGAAACGTATATCAAAAACTGGTCAAGTGATTGCAACTGCAGTGAAAATGCGAGCATTGCTTTTAAAACAGAGCCCAACCCAATAACATCCACAGTTTGTGGACACAAATACACACTCACTGAGGCTGACTCATTCAGACCTGCCCCAAAATTTGCTTGATCGTTAATGGAATCCTATTTGCCACTGATGGCTCTGTGTGCCAGCATTCACAAACACACATGCATCTTTACGAACACTGCAGTGCACTGGTTAGGGGTGATGTCATTCTGTCCGCTGCGGCACCAGCAGAGGAAGCTGAGCAGGAGAAATAACAACGTAAGAGACAGCAGGTGGAGAAGGGAATGGACACAACAGAAAAAGAAGGGGGGAAAAAAACAAGCGCTGGAAGGATTTGCAATGATGGATGATGCTATGAGATTAATTTCAATTGATAATTTTGAGCTTCATTATGAGAAGCTGTGCACTGGTCTTAGGCGGAGGACAGCTGCACATTGTGTGCCATTGTGTTTTGATGCTGCCCGTGTTAACCAAAAAACACTTCAACACGGGCTATTGTCTCCTCTGAGCAGTGTGAATAATGTGCTTGCTTGGTTCTGCTCAGTCCAGAAGGCTCATCTATTTTCTTTGGGATATAGAGAAGGGGAGGAGGTATCATTCGTTTAAATCCAATCGAGCTTAATGTACCTGGAGAGTTGCTTAATATATTCCTGTCCACTCTTTATATAGAAATCGCCGGCTGCACCTGTTTATGTGTGGCGAGGATGGGTGCGGTTCCCCTGAATCTTTATCTCGCAGCTGCACACTCTCCCTTCTTGACGTCAGCTGGTAATCACACAAACACATGAGCATGCACAAGTGCGCACTAGGAAAGCCTCATAAGGGAAGGGAAATTCTTCCTGCAGGGGTTTCAGAAAGAGTTGCTACTGTGGAAACATCTGCAGGCGGCTCAGGGGCTCAAATTGATATGGTGTTAGGCACGCTCCAATTTTTCCCAAGAGCATCCATATTGTTCTTTGCTTTAGCTCTTTGCTGTTTCTATACTTAAGATATTTTAGATGTTGCCGGGTCAGCAAGAGCCAAATAATAAATAAAACAATTGCTTTGAGGTGGATTATTAGAGTGTAACTAATTTTTTAAAGTGATCCACAGTCAGTAGAATACAATAAGGATAATTTCAGTGCCATTCTTTTACCATCATCATCATGTTTCTTTAAAGCTTTACATAAAATATTCAAGTTTTACATAATTAAGACCATTTGAGCATTGAGGAAATCGTCAGTCTGCCAATTGTGTGTGTCAGCCAGGAGTTACAGATGGAATCAGATTATGATTCATTTCTTATTTTTAAACGAAAAATAAAAAAAGAATAGAAATAGAGAGCCCTGATTTTAATCCTGCACCTTCTCCATTATTCAGACCTGTTTGCTTTGCTGTAATATGATACCTTAGCATTTGTTTTAACACTAAAAATTTCAATATTTTATAATGCATAATAAAAACAAAACTAAAACGAAACTGTAAGAAAAACATTTATTAAAGTTTTCATCTGCTCTGTGGACGCCTGAGTGATAGCGCTGCCGTCAAGGTAATTTTGATGCGAGGATCTAAGAAAAAGATGATGGCAGGCAGAGCAATGTTTTCAGCAAAACTAAAAACTTATTATGAAGTCCAATATAGCAGACCGACCAAAGAGTGTAACTTGGCTCAAAACTTGGAAAAGGAGTTTATATTGGGTATTACAAACAGTAATTCTGCATATAATTGCAAATTTCATCAATAAAAATCAAATACAGAAAAACTAATTTTATCCAAACTACTTGCTGTGTTTTTTTTCTAAAGCAGTCAGTTGAAGTTATCCTTTTTTTTTTTTTTTAAGTTGTGGGTTTTCTCCTCGTACTATGATCATTTAAACCTTTAAAAACTAATCAGTTTTTAAACTTTTTTTTTGATGTTTTCCTTTTTTTATGTGTTGCAATATTTGCAAAATAAGAAAACCTCAGTACTTTGCACAGAGGAGACGGTAAACTACTTATAGTTCATTTCCTGAGTACTTTATCACTGTGCAAATTTCAACAGACTTTTCACTTTTTTTTTTTTTTTGGTGCCTCAACCAACTGGAAGCTAGCTTTAAAAATAACATTTCAGTTTTCTTGACAACAGTGTCTCCTACTTATTTTTTTTAAACCGATCTCTTTCTTTGCACATTTCTGTGTGACTGGTTTCCCATTGAGGGCGGTTTGTATCATTTGTTGCTATGCCTCTACTCCAGGCATGCGGATCTTTTCTGTTTTTTCACCATAGCCCTCTCTGTCTCTCTCGCTCTCCCGCTGATTCTCCCCCTCGCTCTCTTGCGCACTCTCTCTTTCAGCTAACAGCACTGTCAAAACAGTAGTCAACAAATCATAAAGTGTCCTGTTAAGGTGTTTTGCATCATCTTGAGAGGTTTTCATGCCAAGTGAATCTAGGATTTGCATATGTGTGCAAACATGCAACTGGAAATCTTCATGTCAGGCGTTTTAGGATGTTTGGTTGATTTGGAGCGATGCAGGGGTCGTGCAGGCCCAGTAAGAGTTGACATTATGTAAACAAAACTAAAGGCTCTGGGTTTGGCGCAGTTCTTCCCTGTCACTTTCCCCCAGCACTATCCTGTCGTCCTTCTTTCACTCCCCACCTTCTTCTCTCCCACCAGAGCCGCATGAGTGATCCCGTCCTAGCGGCTGTCTGTCTGGGAGAGGCGAGAAGCCCTCAGAAATAGACAAAACACAGACAAAAACACTAGACATAAACTGTGCAGGGCTCTGAGCCAGGACCTATTGAACCATCCCTTTTTGCCCCTCTTTTATTGTTTTTAAGTGTAATAAAATTGTTTATTTACTTTACATTTCTTTACAATGCGAATATCAGAAAAACTTGGGGACAATTTGGGGACAATTTTGCTGGAGGTCTCGCACACCCTCAAATTCTTGCAGAAGGGAGGAGAGAAATTAATGAAACCCTGGTGGACAAGTTAAATCTTTATATGATTCCTGTGTTTAAACATTTATTTTTTTGAAAATATTAACCAGTCACTGTCTTTTTCCATTTTCCCTTTCTTTTCCTTTACCTGTCTCTTTACTTTCTCTCAAACCACCCCTTAAAAACCCTCCTGTTTTCCATCCTTTCCTCTACTCTACTCTTTCAGGCAGATGCTGGCAACAGTTTCCTCCGAGCGGCTCGATCTGGCAACCTGGACAAGGCCTTGGAACATATAAAAAATGGCATTGATGTAAATACAGCCAATCAGGTGAGAGAGGGAGAACTAAAATACCTCAGAATTATTTGATCTGTAGCCAAGTAAACCCATCATATTTCAGTTGTACTTATAGTTAACATATTAAAAAATTTGATAAAAAATGTGCCATTAATAAATAGAAATAGTTGACTTGTTTAGGACTTGTTTAAAGCTTTAAATATTCCCTTTTCGTAAGGATTATCTCCCAACCTCCACACACAATCAAAAGTTTCGACCAGCTGATTTTATCTTCCATGTATGGTTCTGTAAAAGCTATTTAACTTCAGTAAGCCTGGTTTAAATGAAGTGTTTGCAAAGAAAAATATATTTAAAAAAAACTTTGTTATACAGGTTAAAGACAGTCGTCGAAAATGGGACACTAATAATTCAAAAGATTTATTCAACCCATCAAAATGTTTCGGTCTAGACAGATCAAACCTCTTTGCATCATGAATTTGCAGAATTTTATGGTTGAAATCTGCATGTTTTGACTGTGTGCCTGTTTGTTCACCACATGCATGCTCTGTTAAGTTGTTAATCAGTATTTTACAGTAACAACCACAGTTTACTGTGTGTTAATAAAAGGGGCAAAGGACTCCAGGTGCTCCAACTCCTCCATCATGCCTCCTTCACTCCTACAGTTGTTCCCTGAGTGCCCAGGGAGAGGCAGCATTACTTGTGGCCTTGGGCTCCTAAAAACCTGGGATGAATTCCTGTACATGTTTATGAGAGGCTAATTTCATTAATTAACTTGACTTTGCCACTTTATTTTTGCTGTTTTCAACCTCTGGTCCAGTCAGACCATTACAAAATATCCTAAAGAGATGCCACATAAATACAGAGATAAAAATGAAAGGTGGCTTAAGTTGGTATCTGTTTCTGAACCCATTAACAGCTTGTTGATTAACAATACAGATAGATTCAGGTAAAAACATGTCCAATAATGACTGTTTTTGATTTGCTGAATCTTCTTGAATGATAGTTTAATATCAATGTACTTTTTTTTGCTGCCATCTTGTTGTTGTCGTTTTGATGTACTTTGTAACTAAAGGTAAAGTGACAATTTGCAAGATTTTGATCAGTCATGTAGTTCTAAATTTGTAATTAACATGCATCCTTATCAACATGTTTATATTGATTTAAATATATTTCTATCAAAAAAGATGCAGATTCTCACTTTGCCTTTATTTTAAAGATTGTTTGTACTTTAGGGTTTTGGATGGGTGCGGTTGTTTTTGATTCTATCACCAGCACACATCCTCACACATGCTCACTCTCTCCTCATGTTTCTCATGTTCAACTAAGTTTTTTGTTCATTTTATTTCAGATTTTTTACCCTTCATCTTTGCTTTCTTTTACTTCCTTCTCCACTGTGTCCAGTAGAGTGATGGTGTGCTGTGGTCTCCCCACTCAGAGGAATAATATCAGTGGTGTGGGAAAGGTCCAACCTCACATGTCCTGTGCGGCTGAAGGTAGGCTGTGTGAGGTTAGACCTATCCCACACGGCTCGTATTCTTCCAAGCCATTAGACCAGCGGCCTGCCATCCCCCACTCCCCACTCTTTCTCCTTCTATAACCTTCACTAAAAGAATGAAAAGAAGTCCTCGTCTTGATTTTCATTCCTGTAGACATTGTTTCTGATGATAACCTCTCTGAGTATGGCATATTGCATGCTGTTCAGTAATATGCTTGGTGTGTTTTTGGTGAGTGATGACGTTACTGCGACTTCAAACCACTCGGCTGGCATGACGATTGTTTTTGTGTTCACGCTGGATGCATGGTTTGTGTTGGACTCCCTGTTATCAGGTCTGCTCTTCTCTTTCCCTCAGAATGGGCTCAATGGTCTCCATCTGGCCTCCAAAGAAGGCCATGTCAAAATGGTGCTGGAGCTGCTTCATAATGGAATCACACTGGAGACCACCACAAAGGTAAAAACCCTACAGTAAGAGATTAGATTCTATATTACTAGATTCAAATTTTTTTGTTTTACTTACTTAAAACTCACAGCGTCTCTGCTGCCTTACTCCAGTTGTTAGAGGGGAAAAAATGAAAAGCTACACAGTTACAGGAAGAACATGCAAATAAAGAAAAGCTAAGTCTAAAACAATGCTTACAACGTAGCCTGCCATACCTTTTAAGAAAATGTTTAAAGCAAAAAAACTAAAACAGATATTGAAATTAAGTAGCAGCAATAAATCTATATACTTTATTCCCCATCATGCTGTTGTTAGTTCTGAGAAACCATATATACCATACAAATCTCTCACAGCCACTGAATGGAAACTAGATACTCAAATGTCACAATACTAAGCTAATAACGCCTTAACAAAATGTTATGCTATACTGCACAGATGCTTTTTTTTTTTTCTTTTTTTTTTGCTGCCGATTTAATCATTTGTGTTTACAAATAACAATAAGAGTGGCTCCAGCTCATAAACTCTCATCATTTAAAAAAATTAATTCTGCCCATATTTTTGTAAACATTTTGGATCCTCTTGCTTGTTTATTGTATTTATTACTCAGCCTTTAACTTGAAAACACTATGTTCAAAAAATTTAAAGAAACATGGTAATGTCACAGCAAAAGTAACATACATCTTTCTAAAGCAGCAGAACATTGTTCATAACTGAGCTTAAAAGCAACACAGATACTTCAAAGACATGGACAAGCTTAAGTTTTAAAAAATCCACATTATAGACTCAAATAATTGAGTATCTAATTTGAGTTATTTAAACCTTGCGTGTCGAAAATTGACAAATGTGTGTTTTAATCGTGTGTGGTTTAATAGTTTTCTGTTTATATACGAATTAGTGACTTGTTCCATAAAGATGTTAAAACTTTACAAAGGACGCACTGATCTCTGTATCTCTCTTGTAGCGTAAAATGTAGTTGTTAGAGTAAAAATTAATTAAAGTGTATTGGGTTGTATTTAAACAGAAAGGAAACACCGCCCTGCACATTGCAGCTCTGGCAGGACAGGAGCAAGTGGTGACAGAGCTGGTCAACTATGGAGCCAATGTCAACGCTCAGTCCCAGGTGAGACCGAGATGGGCTCTAATGACAGATGTCCCAGCAAACACACTGAGGCTGCTCCTCAGTCCTAACTTTGCGAATTTAATCATTGTACCAACTTTTGCAAATCCATCTGTTAAAATTCATCTCCGTTTGTCTGATATTTCTGTGTGTTTGTCTTTCCTCTTTGTGTGCATCCTGGCGTATGCATCTGTGGTTTTGCTCCGTTGTGTGTGTTATCTTATGTGTGTGTGTGTGTGTGTGTGTGTCTGCCTATTGCATGTGTTCCTAAAACAGAAGGGTTTCACTCCACTCTACATGGCAGCACAAGAAAACCATCTAGAGGTTGTGAAGTTTCTCCTGGAGAACGGAACCAATCAGAGCATTCCTACCGAGGTACCAAAGAGCTGAGAGAGACTTTTAAAGGGTTCCACCCTTTGCTGAAACACACTTGCTGTGCTTTTTATTGTGCTTTGTTTTTATGAACCTCTCCTCTTGCATCGGCCCCTTTTTGGCCTTATGAGTCAGCCTCCCCTCTAACATTCTCCCTTGTGCTGCAGGATGGATTCACGCCACTCGCCGTAGCTCTTCAGCAGGGGCATGAGAATGTTGTAGCTCTGCTTATTAACCACGGCACCAAGGGGAAGGTCCGGCTCCCTGCTCTGCACATTGCAGCACGAAATGACGATACGCGCACAGCTGCAGTGCTTCTGCAGAATGACCCCAATCCTGATGTCCTCAGCAAGGTCTGTGACCAAATCAGGATATTTTTTTAATAGTTTTGTTTTTCCCAATAAAATGCAGAAGTGATAAGTTGAAATCTATCTTGCAGACTGGATTCACGCCACTCCATATTGCTGCACACTATGAGAACTTAAATGTGGCACAACTGCTGCTTAATCGAGGAGCAAACGTAAACTTCACCCCAAAGGTAATTTTTTTTAAATACCATGAAAAAGCTGCTTGTTCTTGCTTTATTTTATTTTTTTGGTGATGAGTTGAGCTCATCTCTGTTTTTCCGCAGAATGGCATCACCCCTTTGCACATTGCTTCCAGACGAGGGAATGTGATCATGGTCCGACTGCTGTTGGACCGGGGGGCCCAGATTGATGCCAAGACAAAGGTGGGGCCACAATTTCTCTAATTTTAATGTCCTATGTTGTAATTCCACAGATCACCAACAAAACCCTAATCAATCCACTATTTTCAGGATGAATTGACTCCTTTGCATTGCGCCGCTAGAAATGGACACGTCAGAATAATAGAGATCCTGCTTGACCACGGGGCTCCGATTCAGGCAAAGACGAAGGTAAATAGAAACAATTATGTATTAGTTTTTCATTTAGAAATAAAGGTCTAAACACCTTTTTCGTTTTTTGCAGAACGGCCTGTCTCCAATCCACATGGCAGCACAAGGGGACCACATGGACTGCGTCAAGCAGCTCCTGCAATACAACGCAGAGATTGATGATATAACACAGGACCACCTCACCCCGCTGCATGTGGCAGCACACTGCGGGCACCACCGCATGGCCAAAGTACTGCTGGACAAAGGAGCCAAACCCAACTCCAGGGCTCTGGTTAGAGATTAGATTTTTCTTTTTTAACCCTTAAAATTATAAACTGTAGCCGTGTCTTACCGAAAAATTCACATCGCCTGAAATTTTCCTAGTTTATTGGAACTGTTTTATCATGGATCGAGATGAGGTGCTGCATATAAAATAATAACTGTGTTGTGTTTATTTGTATTCAGCATTATATACTCTAATGTCCCTAAGTAAAATCCTTTTCAAACAATTGGCTTTGGGAGATGAGCTCTGTAGTGATTATAGTTCAGCTGTGTGTCAAACAGCAACATAAAGACCAAAGAGCACAACAGACGTTTATGCTAATTTACGAGGAGATGCGGAGATTAGGCCGAGATGGGAGAATCTGTAGAAACAGCTATCAGTCACTACCTCTGAAGTACCAAATGGTGGTGGCAGCATTATGCTTTGGCAATACAGTTCTTCTGAAGAGACATCGAATATGACCAGAGTTGTTTGGGAAGATTGCTGGAGCTACATACAGGGCAACTGTTAAAGGAAACTTGTAATTATGGCAAGTCAACTGCCTTAAACTTTGTGTTAGATAGAGTCATTTAAGCTCAAAGTTTAGTGATGTATAAGAATAGCCCAGAACCTAAACTGATTTATATACACTCCTCTTCCAAACTGAGTTAGCTTGAGCAACCTTTGCTAAAAAGAATCCAAACATCTTAGTCTCACCATGTGCAAAGCTTGTGACATGCTGTAAGAAAACTTCACTGTAGTGAATCAAACAGGTTGAATACAAATGCACACAGTTCATTTTACAGTAAACGTGTAGTTTGAGGGGTATGAATACCTCTGCAAGGCATCAGGTCATAACCATTCAACTGCACCTCAATGATTACTAAATTGCAGGCAAATGTGCAGTAACATAAAATTGTGTTTTTATTAAATACAGGGCTGTTTTACTTTTTCTAATTATAATAACAAGTGATTGTGTTGTGGCTACAGAACGGCTTTACTCCGCTGCACATTGCCTGTAAAAAGAATCACATGCGTGTGATGGACCTCCTGCTCAAACAATCGGCATCTTTGGAACCCGTGACTGAAGTAAGGAGACAGAAAAAAAAATACTGTTTAAATAAAAACTATTATAGAACATTACAGATAACTTCTCCTAAACTTTTAAAGTTGACTTTTCAATGCTTTTTAATTCTGCTCTTGTTTCGTTACAGTCAGGCCTAACCCCCTTACATGTTGCATCTTTCATGGGTCATCTTAATATTGTGAAGATCCTCCTGCAGAAGGGAGCTTCTCCCAACGCCTCCAATGTAGTGCGTAGCTAAACATTATAATAAATCCAGCTTAAATGAACAACTCTCCTGTCCTGAAACGTTGGTGTTGAGTCTAACAATGGGGTTTGGTTCTACAAACAGAAAGTAGAGACTCCTCTACATATGGCATCTCGGGCAGGTCATGTTGAAGTGGCAGAGTTTTTACTGCAAAATTCAGCTCCAGTGGATGCAAAGGCAAAGGTAGATAAAAATCAAAATAAGTATTTGTTTATTGGATGTTCAGTAAAGTTCTTCAGGATGTGTGCCATGCTTCCTTCCGACTTTCCTCATCCTCTAACAGGACGATCAAACACCTCTGCATTGTGCTGCTCGCATGGGTCACAAAGAGCTGGTGAAGCTTTTGCTTGACCACAAAGCCAACCCCAACTCTACCACGACAGCTGGGCACACGCCTCTGCACATCGCTGCCCGGGAAGGTCACGTTCAAACCGTGCGCATCCTCCTGGACATGGAGGCTCAGCAGACAAAAATGACCAAAGTAAAGGATAAATCTTATGACTTCTTGTCTAGCCAGTTTTAGGCCTTGTCCACATAGAGCCAGGTATCAAAACTCCATTGTCCATCGCTAAAATCTCTTAATATGGTGGACAATTGAAAAAAAAGTAGTTTTTATGTGTAGTCATTTTGAAAACAACCATTTTTGGGCCTTGCTGATCAGCCAGGATCAAATGCATTAATGCGGCACTGACTATGTGGCTGTTTCTTATTATTTTGGCCAAGTACTTTGTGGAGAAAAACAAAAAAAGTTTTCATAGAGATACGGATTGTTACGTTGGTTCAAACGTTTTGCAACCCCAACTATTTAAAGACTGGGTTGTTTTGAAGGATTCTGATTGGCCGACATAGGGTTTTACACTACGTGTCCCCCTTACGTGTTCAGCATGTTCAATAACACTATCTTGAAGGTACTTTTGTGTGTTCGTGTGGATGATAATGTTTCAAACCTGTACCTATGATATTCTTTTAAAAATGATGTGGCCCAGATGTTAGTTTTTATAAATACCTGACTACATGTTGCTGACTACATGTCCACATGGCCTTAGCTGTTGTTACGGTCCCAAGCTTATGCTGTCTCCCCTCACCTTTTTGTGCTTTTGCAGAAAGGCTTTACTCCACTTCATGTAGCCTCCAAGTATGGTAAGGTGGATGTGGCTGAACTGTTGCTCGAGAAGGGAGCCAACCCTAATGCAGCTGGAAAAGTGAGAAAAACCAAAAACTTACAGTAACACGAATAAATGATGAGCTTCCTTTGGTAAATGACTAATCTTGTTTTAACAGAATGGTCTGACTGCTCTGCATGTTGCTGTACATCACAACAACCTGGATGTTGTGAACTTGCTTGTCAGCAAAGGAGGGTCACCACATAGTGCTGCCAGGGTAACGGAAAATGGACACGAAGTGAAAGAGTTGTTTTTTATTTTTAATAAACCATACAACCCTACCATTTCTGAATATCGACTCCCTTTTTCTATCTAGAATGGCTACACTGCCCTCCACATCGCATCCAAGCAGAATCAGGTGGAGGTCGCCAACAGCTTGCTGCAGTATGGAGCGTCAGCCAACGCTGAGTCACTGCAGGGCGTCACACCTCTTCACCTCGCCTCGCAGGAAGGAAGGCCTGACATGGTCTCCCTTCTTATCTCTAAACAGGCCAATGTCAACCTGGGCAATAAGGCAAGAGCAGACGGTTACAGAGTTTTAATGAAATGTTGGAAAAATTTAGTTCACTTTGGTTCATTTGTATATTTGTGTTTTTTATTTCAGAGTGGATTAACACCTTTGCACCTGGTGGCTCAGGAGGGACATGTCAGCATAGCTGATATCTTAGTGAAGCAAGGAGCTTCAGTCTATGCTGCCACACGGGTGAGACTCTTTCATTTCTTTCTTACAGCAACCCTTACAGTCCAAAGAGCAAATATTTGCACTTGCTTTTACTAAACAGAAAGTACCCCCAAAAGGCAAATCCTCCATAAATCGTATATAAAATAAAATAAACTCCAACGGAAAATAAAGAAGTTGTTTTTTGCAACGTAAACAATAAAGATAAATGTTCAGCTCTCTCCCCACATCATCAGCTGAACATTGGCTGATAGCAAGTGTCATTGACACATACAGGTAAAAACCTTCAACAAACAATTTATTTAGTCAGAAGTCAGAAGTCATTTTATTGTCATTCGCAACACATGGGGTACATGAGCACGAACGAAATTACATGCGGTCAGGAAGACCCTTGGCTGCTGCGCGTGCGCGCGTTGCCGTACATGTCCGTCCCAGGACAGGGGAAAATAACACATAGGGAAAGATGAGGGGAAAAAAATATAATTCACACTTTATCCTTGACAGGATACAGCTTGAAGTTCCAAAACAAACCTCTGCACAAAAAGAGCAAACAATAACACAACAGAACAGAGCCTTGGGATGAAGATGAGGATGAAGGCGTATGTAGAGCTGGTATCAGTGTGTGTGAGTGTATGTGTAGGTCTGTGAGCTGTGAGCTGCTCTGCCCTTCGATGATAACATAGGTCTACTCAGTTCAAACAGTTCCACAGATGTCAGGGGTGGGTAGGGTTGCAATGGGAAGGAGCAGCTTGTTTACATAGTTTCCAGGAGAAGTTGAAGATAGCAGACCGTCAAGGTCGCCCCGGGGAGCCGAATAGGGAAAACAATGATTTGTTTGGGTCAGGCAGACTTTATTTTTTCTGTCTACCTTGAGTCCCCCTGTCTCCCGATTGCGAGTCCGATCAGCCGAATCTGGACCTTTCCGCTCGTCTGAGAGACCAACTTCCTCCAAGATTATTCCATTCCGTAAGAACCCGCAGCCTGCCTGCGGTCCGGTGCACGAATCACATCCAGTTTACGGTTCGCCATCTCAGTCAGAGTATTGGTAACTCTCCAGACGCCTTCATACGCTCCCAGCCGCTTTTCAATGGCCAGGGCAATTGCCGACGTTTTCTTATTTTGCTGATACATCAGGTAACCGCCGATGCCAAAAAGCAGAAATCCTGTCATCATAAATCCAATCATGTACAGATCTTCCACGTCCTCGACTGACATTTTCGACAGACACACAATCTTCCACTTCATCCAGGAATCCATTGTATATCCTGCAAACGCTGTCCCGTTTGGACACGAGGGTTCCCCTTTGCCCTGTCTTCCCGTCAGGAAAATTTGATCAATTGCGTTGAGAGACCAGCTCACGAGATCCATATTTTCCGGTTTCGGAAGATATGTAAAGAAATGCTCCAAAAGAGAATGAACGACACACAAACACAGGGCTGAAGCAGGACAGATAAGGGTAAGGTCGGGAGACAGAGTGAAAAGCGTCCGCCTTCTTCGAGAGCAAGAGTAGAAATCTTTCATTGTAAACATCATTGCAGAAGGTAAAAAAAAACACTTATTAGGATGGTATGTTACAGTAAAACATGTGCAACTTAAACTGTATTGTAGCAAGCTGTGCATACCAGTATAAAAGGATGAAAACGTAAATGAAATTAACCGTGGCCACATGTTTCTGTAGGTTTACAACAGACATACAATTTTAGAAAGTAAATCATGAGGTAAAGTTTTTATCTGAAACAGATTTTAGAAACACTGCACTCTTCATGCAATGAAAGCTTAGGAGCGATTACCTTCCTGCAGAGTCTTTACTCTTATTGTCTTTTGACAGATGGGCTACACCCCTCTGCATGTAGCATCTCATTACGGGAATGTCAAGATGGTGAAGTTCCTCCTGCAGCAGCAGGCCAACGTTAACAGCAAAACAAGGGTAAGTTACCCAACTGGTGTTTAAAAAAAACATTCAACAACATATTCAGAGTTGTAACTTGGCACTAAATCGCACTCTTATAAAAGAAAATATGACTCTTTTATCAAATAACAGCGATCATATTAGGTGCTAGAAATTACAATATATTTACCTGAGCTTTTGGTCTCTTCTGCAGCTGGGTTACACGCCTCTGCACCAGGCAGCACAGCAAGGACACACAGACATTGTGACATTATTGCTGAAACACGGCGCCCTACCCAACGAGACCACCACTGTGAGTTTGAGTGTGACTTGCTGTCTTCCTGCTGATTCATAACAGTATACTACTCACAAAAAGTTAGGGATATTTGGCTTTCGGGTGAAATTTGTGGAAAATGTAAAAAGTTCCCGCTACAGTGAGATCATATCACAAAAGTAGGACATTTAAGTACAAGTATGCACTGGTGATTTCTTCATCTCAAACAATTTGTTGAAACAAAAGCTAACAACAATAGTTTGTACACCACAACAAAACATATTAACTGGTCATGTGCCCTTGAGCATCAATTACAGCTTGACAACGATGTCTCATGCTGTTCACATGTCGACTTATTGTCTGCTTGAGGCAGGGCATCCCACTCTTTTTCAAGGGCAGCCCTCAGGTCATTGAGGTTTTGGGGTCCAGAGTTTCGAGCCTCTACACGGCGACTCAGTTGATCCCACAGGTTTTCAATGGGATTCAGGTCTTGAGAAAGTGCAGGCCACTCCATTTGAGGTACACCAGTCTCCAACAGCCATTCCCTGATGATGCGACCCCGATGAGCTGGAGCATTGTCGTCCATGAAGATGAAATTAGGCCTGTGTTGTTCATATAGGGGCACAATCACTGGATTAATGATGTTTTTCAGGTAGTATGGGCTTGTCACTGTACCATTCACAAAGTGTAGGGCAGTTCTATACAGACTGGAGCCACCTGCCCACACTGTGACACCGCCACCACCAAAAGCTTGTCTGGTGACAACAGTGGCTGATGCGTAGCGCTCTCCTTGACGTCTCCAACATCGTTGGCTGCCATAATTTCTGCTCAACGTGAATTGACTTTTATCAGAGAACAGCACTGAGGCCCACTGGTCCCTCGTCCAGCGTAAATGCTCCCTGGCCCATGCAAGACGATGACGCCTGTGCCTGCTGGTGTGGTCAGGTACCCTTGCAGGTTGTCTAGCACGCAGACCATGCTAATGTAAATGGTTTTGAATGGTCTGACGTGACACTTGGGTGCCTCTCACCTTCCTTAAACGTGCCTGGAGTTGAGTGGCATTCATCATCCAGTTTCTCAGAGCATTGTTCACAATGTAGCGCTCATCAGCATGGGATGTGGCCAAAGGACGTCCACTTCTACGCCTTTCTGTATCTCTTCCAGTCTCTCGGTACCTCTGTTGCAACCTGCTGATGACACTCTGTGACACTCTGAGCTCAGTGGCCACGTCCGTCTGAGAACATCCTGTTTGAAGCATTGCAATGGCCAAGTTCTGTTGATCCATTATTAGGTGTCGTCGTGGTCTCGTGATGTCACAATGTGAACAGCCTGATGAGGACGACTGTTTAAACACCAGCTGTAATTGAACCAGGACATTTATTTGTCGATTCGAGGATCAAACACCTGTTGTGACTTTTGCAGTTAAGCTCCTCGTTAGAGAACAGCAACATGTGCAAAAAGTACTGAAACATTTAACAGTTGGACAGGTGCATTCAAAAGCTTAGAGAATGTCACTATAAGTTCACCTGTTAAGGTTTGAATGCATTTTGGGTTCAAATATCACTGACTTTCTGTTAGTAGTATGTTTCTCCGTTGATGTGATAAATCGTCTGCTCTTTTCCTCACAGCATAGCATGTCAGCGTTGGCCATTGCAAAAAGGTTGGGATACATCTCCGTGATCGATGTCCTGAAGCTCGTCACTGAGGAGACTGTTTCAATGGTGTGGAGCTTAAGTACCAGTTTTAATCATTGTTGTGCTAAAAGACTTATAGATGAAATAGAATATTCCAAAGAATGGAATTGCTGTCATCTTTGAATCTGGTTTCTTTTGCATGGTCTGCAGACAACAACTGAGAAGCATCGCATGAGTTTCCCAGAAACTGTTGATGAGATATTGGACGTGTCTGAGGATGAAGGTACAACAATAAAGCAACTCCATAAAACAATGAGAACTTAAGTTTGAAATATGCGAGTATAAGAAAAAAGATCATTTTCAACCCTTTTTGCCTTTTTTTTTTAGGAATTGCACAGCTAACATTAGGTATGAACGTCTACTTCTTTCTTTAGCAGCATTTAGAGTTTGTCGTACAGTTCTGTGTAGCTCCATTTCAAGCTCACGTCATCGTTGTCTCCCTTCCTTTCTCTCTCACTTCGTCTTTTAGTGGTGTTCACTGTGGTAGCTCTGGTCTCTCATTGGCATGCACCCATGTCTGTGACCTCTCAACGTCTCTTCAATAACACCCTCATTCTCTAACTCTCCAGGTGTCTCTTTTTTGCCTCTCCGTGGTCTCGTGTTGTTTTATTGATTACAATAGCAGCCAACTCACATTCGTATCCCTGCTTTGTGGTGTTTTACTATTGATACTGAATTGGTGTTTTGTTTTGTTTTTGGCAGCAATTCTTTGCTGTGCGTGTTTTACAGTGTTGAATATCTATTAGTGTCCGGTGTGATGCAGAATGTACATTTTTCTATTTGGATTGTGTTATTCTGGATCAACTCAGCTTATGAATCTAAACCTGGGGAAACAAAAATATGAAAGAAGACTTGATGGTGTTCGAAGTTGAGAACTGGTGTTATATAAATAAACTGATTTATAAAATTTATTGAATTACAATTAGTACCCTGGATGCCATAATCAACAGAAAAGGAGACACCAATAAAAGTTTTATCCAGAAAAATTCAGGCAATTTATCTATTTTCAGATAATTAAATTATATTGATTCATTTTATTGTCTTATCAATATTTTAAAAGTAACACAGAAAATACCAAAAAACAGGGACAATGATTAGTTTATTGAGGGTCGATTTACTAATGTCTTTATCAGAACCTTAATATGATACCTGAGGTGGTATCAGGACAACCCTTGTCGGAGTTGTTTGGACTTACAGACAGATAGATCAAAGCTGTGGGAATAGTTACTTCACAGGACCACTTCCTTAAAAAGACTGCATCAAACAGATGCTTTTACTTTTTTATTTTTGGAAAAGGCAACATATATATATATATATATATATATATATATATATATATATATATATATATATATATATATATATATATATATATATATATATATATATATATATATATATA
>JAVLVB010000003.1:3150413-3175838 GCA_032876305.1 Orestias chungarensis
ATGGTTTCTTATTTTTAGTCCCTTGTTCGTCCAGAAAACTCCTAATATAGAGAGTAGTTGTTTTGCTGTCTTAAAGATGCAAATCCAGAATGGTAAAGTGATATCAGCAGATAGTATGATACATTGTTTTCTACCATAGGATCAAACTTTGATAGAGAACATAAAGAGATCTGAGCTGAGTTCATGTGAAATTGTGCAGACTGAAGCTACATGTAAAACAAAAAGAACTTAAGGTGTTTGAAATATAAGAATATAATAATGTTAACACACCTAAATCAACACTCGCCTATGTAAACATGAAGGCTTTTTTTTACTTTTTGCTTTTTTTTCTCCTCCTTTTTGGGGTAAGTAATCAAACTTCAAATTGACTCACATAAAGATGTTACGAGTATCAAAAGTATTTTTCATATGCTGTATGAAATGATGACATTTATACTGTGATCTAATGAAACCCTCATGGAATAAATTAACATTTGTTTGCCAAAGACTTCAATGATAGTTTACACCTGAGAAAACATTTTTGTCTTTTTAGATCTGTTTTACTTTAAACACTGTGTTCACACTTAGCAGTCATCTGTGTTGTCATTTTAGTGTTATCATATTTAGCAGGGCTTTTTTAAAGTGTCAGCAAGTTGAGAGTAAAACTGATTTATAGTGTTGATCATAACCTCATTTATTTGTTAAATGTCTTCTGTGTGGAGAAAAAAAGCATTATAAATAATATCTCATGTCATCAGTCTATTCCTTACATATCACAACCATCATTCTGGATGTCATGTTGTCTAACCCTTCTAACAACTAGTTAACATTCTCGTTTTCTTTCTCTCTTCCTCCTATGCTGTGTCACCAACCTGACCACGATCTGTTCGCTGTCTTTGGCATGTTGTTCTCTGAAGGAGAGGAGCTCTTGGGGACAGAAGGGGCCAGGTACATGAAGATGGATGACATGAAAGACCATGATGACGATTTCCTCTCCCCCAAGAAATCACTGGAGTACGAGAGAGGGCTGGGCACAGCGTAAGGGGTGCTGAGCAGGGGAGCAGGGTAGAGGACCAAAGCCAGTAGTTATGAGCCAATAGAAGCAGAGGGAGGAACTGGGGGTGCTCCACAGACTTAAATAAACCCCGGGACGATTGCTTGGGAGGAGCACAGAAGTCTTTTTGGTCTCACTTCTTTTCTCTTCTTTTCCTACAACAGGAATTACTCACCGGCCATTCCCAGGATTCCTCGTGTCTCCCCGGAGACGGTGAATCTGAGAGAACATGAAATAGATCAGGTAATATAAGGAGCCCCAAAATGGGATCAGTGTGCAGATAGCATTATCAGGCTCCAGCAGTGAATGTCTTCAACACAAGATGACTCAAAGTCATCAAAAACAGAGAGAGAAAAGGTTATACTTTTTTAATAATGCTTTAATTACCCAAGAACTCAACTCCCTGATCTGCCAACATTATGATAAAACCTTAAAAATCTTTGCAGAATAGCGTTTATAAGTCATTAAAGGATTCGGGGATAGTAAAATACGATGAAAATGTACATCTATATGTTAGTTTAAAAACAGGTTTTCATTAGATTTAAAACCCCTAATTAAAGTGCAAAATATTCTACTTTAAATATTACTAAAATATCAAACAAGTCTTGCTCATTTTGTAAAAAAAAAGAAGCAAGAGCATAAAAAAAAACACCCTTAGTTTAGTCTTTAATTTAGCTTTATTTGACTTTATTTAAGGCAGAAATTAATAAAAGATTTTTGTTTTCTGTCTAACAAAGCAACACACACCTCTTCCACTGCCCAAAGAGTATGATGACGACTCGTTGATTCCCAGCAGCCCAGCGACTGAGACCTCGGACAACGTCAGCCCAGTTGCCAGTCCCATCCACACGGGGTCAGGACTGTTAAGACAAACAAAAACACTTTTTATCCCTCAATCTCACTTGCTTTGGTTTCTTCAATCCTCTCATTACTTTGCCCTTCAACAGGTTCCTCGTCAGTTTTATGGTGGATGCTCGAGGCGGTTCAATGCGAGGCAGCAGGCATAATGGTCTGCGTGTCATCATACCTCCAAGGACGTGTGCAGCACCCACTCGCATTACCTGCCGCCTGGTGAAGCCGCAGAAGCTGACCAGCCCCCCTCCTCTGGTGGAGGGAGAGGGGCTGGCCAGCAGGATCATTTCCCTGGGTCCAGCTGGGATGCAGTTTCTGGGGTGAAGTTTTTCTGCTTTTTCTCAAACTGCCATTTGATGTTCTTGGTTATTGGATCACTTGTCAGAATATTTCTGGTTTCCTTCAGCATTTAGTTGGACTGATCAATTCCTTTATGTCTTTATTACGTTTATATTTTAAGATTATGATTTTTTTTTTTGTGTGACGTACGCCTATGTTTATTGCAGACCTGTGATAGTGGAGATACCCCATTTTGCTGCTCTGGGTCGTGGAGACCGAGAGCTTGTCGTGCTCAGAAGCGAGAACGGATCCATCTGGAAGGAGCACCGCAACCGCTACGGTGATGAGGTTCTAGAAACAATCCTCAACGGAATGGATGAGGGTGAGTTGAAGTCCTTTTTAGCAAAGTTTAAGTCATCTATTATTCCACTGGTGTCATGTACTGGGAAACGTAACTCTTGCTTCTCCACCCCAGAGCTAGAAAGTCAAGAGGAGCTCAGCAAAAAGCGAATCCGCCGCATCATCTCCACTGACTTCCCGCTTTACTTTGCCGTTGTGTCGAGAGTTCAACAAGAGAGTGACCTGATTGGTCCAGAGGGAGGTTCACTGACCAGTAAACTGGTGCCAATGGTGCAGGCAACGTTTCCTGAGACGGCAGTCACAAAACGAGTCCGTCTTGGGCTGCAGGTGAGATGGGACGATGGGGAGGAAGGAGAAGAGAGGAGAGACGGAGTCGTTAATGCCTGAAAGAAAGCATGCTGGAATTGCTTTGATTTATCATGAAGTCAGAACTGCCAAGCTTATGTTGCTTTTAAGAAATTTAGAGGACCTTTTTGCTTTTTATCTTTAATTTTGCATGCACCTGTCACCTTTATACAAACCTGGACAGCCTTTTTAGTGTTGAGATTTGAATTTTTATGGTCTTTTTTCTCTTCCTTACTAATGTATTTATGTCACCGAAACTGACTAAGAAATGTTATCTTTTTGCTTTTATTTTTGTGACTATTTTGTGATTGTTTTATTTTTATTTTATTTATTTCTGTTTTGTTTTACATATGCTTGAATGTTTTCATCATAAAAGAAAATAAGTGTTATGCTGCATAAAAAGAATTTCAACCTGAGGACCGGTTTTCCTGCTCTACAGTTGTTTTAATAGATTAATTTAAATCTCTCAATCCAGGATTTCATTTCTAAAGTAAATGGATGAAAATAATATATGTAAATCTTAAATTTAATTAAAAAAGAAGTGAAACTAGATCAAGTTAAACATCCAGCTGTAAATCTTGACCTGTATTTGCCCACATTGCTTTAGACTACACTAGTTTTGTAGTGTAATTATTACTGACTGAGATTTGTATAATTAAAAACGAATAATGTACACTTCTAAGGTTTTATATATTGGACCATAATAGTATTTAAGCATTTCTGGTCATTCTCAGGTAAATTTAACTTCAGATAGCACATAAAACCACACAATGTTAATAGTTTTTTGTTAACAAAGTTAATGGAGTTAAAATGGAGTCTATTAACTGCATTTCGAGTCCAAATCCTCTTCCTCTGCCGATGGCTTGACAGTTAATAAGTTATGGGTGATTTGTAATGATTAAACTCTTTATCAACAAATATAATGGCCAAATCCTTCCACTTGAATTACTGTGATATCCTTATCAATTGTCACCATGTAAAAAAAACTTAATACATAAATAATACTAAAAAAAGTTGAATGATATCCTGCTGTTAATTTAAGATTATATTTACGTGATGAGGACCATATGATTTTGTTTGTTTGTTTTGATTTTGAAAGCATTGAAACTGCCCAAATTTATTTACAATAACATAAATATGCCTTAGTTAATATTTTATTCCACAGCTGCAAGGTTTTAATTATCTGGCCGAAATGATCAAAACAATAGAGAAATACAATACATTACATTTTTTTTACTGTATGTTTTGGATCAACAGATCTGTGAAGGACACATACTTTAATCTATGAAAAGATAAATATGCCTTACAGACATTTTTATGGTTATGATAACCTGTTATTTAAAATAATGAATGTAACAGAATACAAACAAAAATATATATATTTATCTTACAAGTTATAACCATTTCATTTACTTTAAAAAACCATTCATTCAACCAAGATGCTTTTGATGAGAACTCTTATGGATCTGCAAAACCAAGTTGCCTTATTTCTTGAAACCTATTTTTGTATTAATGATTGTACAAGTTTTTTATTAACACACTGTTTCAATAAAATATAGTTATAGAGGCATAAAACTAGTTTGTGTGATATTTATTCGTCTCAAATAAGTCAGAAGTTGTTTTTAATTACTGTATTTCTTCTTCTTTTCTTCATCTTTATTTACTCTTGATTATTTCCTTTCATCAACATCTTCCTCTACATCTTCCTTGATCTCTTTCTAATATGTTTCACCTCATTCAATCCTTATTTTCCCTCACATTTTCGAACCTGTGCCCCTTTTACGTCTCCCTCCCCCTAACGTTTACAACCTCAGGCCCAGCCAGTTCCAGATGAGCTGGTTGAAAAACTGTTGGGTAACCAAGCAAACTTTAGCCCCGTAGTCACAGTGGAGCCTCGGCGGCGTAAGTTTCACCGCCCCATTGGCCTGCGGATACCCCTGCCTCCCTCCTGGAGGGACAGTCCCCGTGACTCCGGGGAGGGCGACACCACAAGTCTGCGTCTGCTCTGCTCTGTTATAGGTACTGCATGCCCCAACTTTGAGATGTCTGCTCTCATGGGAACTGTTTGTTATATTTAAAGAGAAAAAGACAAACTATGAGCAATTTAGGACCTATACAGCCTTTTGTTTTTAATTCCTGAGTTTTCCTTTTCATATGCTGTGTAACTCACAGGTGGGACAGCCCCAGCCCAATGGGAAGACATTACTGGCACTACCAAGCTCCTCTATGCCAGTGACTGTGCCAGCTTTACCACTAATGTTTCTGCTCGGTACATATAGCCAAATACATTTTACACTTCATCAAATATGGAATGGAGCAAATCTTCTTAAGAAAAATACCTAAAAGCTACTTTTCTTTGGTGGTGAAACTATTAAATTTGTGTTGAACGTCCCTTTGTAATTGATTTCTGATAGATTCTGGCTGGCAGATTGTCCTCGGACAGCTGAGGCCATCTCCTTTGCCAACCTGCTATACAAAGAGCTATCAGCTGTACCTTACATGGCCAAGTTTGTAGTGTTTGCAAAGATGAACGAGCTGCGCGAGGGCCGTCTGCGCTGCTACTGCATGACAGACGATAAAATGGATAAAACTCTTGAGCAGCACGAGAACTTCAGCGAGGTGGCCCGCAGTCGAGACATAGAGGTCAGTTGTATACCAAGACACCTGAGACCTTTTCCTTGTTGATAACATTCATAGGAAACATTTTTAATCATAATGGATGTCTTGCAGGTAATGGAGGGAATGCCGCTTCACCTGGAGTGTTCAGGAAACCTGGTACCAGTGAGGAAGGCCACACAGCAGCCGCGCTGCTTTAGTTTCCAGGCTTTCAGGGATAACAGGCTTCCAGTCTCTGTAAAGGTGTTATTAGAAAATTCATATCCACTCGTCGTGGTATTTTAGGCTTTTGAATGATGTATTG
Organism: Orestias chungarensis; assembly: GCA_032876305.1. NCBI lineage: Eukaryota > Metazoa > Chordata > Actinopteri > Cyprinodontiformes > Cyprinodontidae > Orestias > Orestias chungarensis. Next base: position 3,156,203 of record JAVLVB010000003.1, read on the forward strand.
AACCGTTTTGGGATAAGTTGACAATGTAACATATAGCTTCATTGATTGGACTTATAACTTTGTTTTTTGTGTGTATATTTTTAATCTATACTTGGTCAAATTATACAGTGTATTGAAAAATTTTCACATACTGTAAACCTGCTCACATTTTGTCATGTTAAAATCACAAACATCACTTTTTTAATTGAATTTTAAGTGACAGAATTTGCTTTTGGCGAATAAAAATCTGTAAAAGATACTAGAAGAAAGTTGAATTATCTTTCATTTGCAGTTTATTGCAAGCACTTTTGCCTACATGCAAAAATGTTCTGTACAGCAGTAATACTGTACATCACCTTAAACTCTTCCGTCTGTCGGGGTGCTTTTAAATCAACTTGGAAGTTTGTTAGAGTTGGAAGAAGCTATTAACAGTGCATAAAATTGAGGACAACCTTGCAAGAAACAAAGCACAAAAGACCTGCAGCTGTATTTTTAGCAAAATATGCTTTAAGCAATGCCTTATAGCCGTATAATGGCTGTATGTATGTATATACTGTAAAAACACTTAAAATTAATTGTTTTTTATTAAAAAAAACAACATAACTTTGAATGACTTGCTGTATTTTTGTAAGATAAAATGAAAAAAAGGTATTACAGTTTGTGGTCATGATGTGATAAAATGTTTGAGAGTTTTAATAGTTGTTAAAATGGGTTCCTAATAGGAAATCAATTATATTCAAAATCGACTTTTTTTCTTTCACATTTGTGCAAAAAAAAAATTGTGAAAAAAAAAATCTTTAGAAGCCCAAAACCAATACTCGAGTTTGCTTTATTATCACTAGTTTTGCTCTACTGATAACCTTTATCTGTACAGGTGCGAGACAGCAGTAAGGAGCCTACTGGATTTTTATCTTTCCTACGCAAGTCCACTAAATACGAGGACAGCCAACAAGTGCTCTGCAACCTTAATATCACTATGCCTCCTTGTATCAAGGTGAAGCTTTTATTGCTGGTTGAATAAAAATTACTTTTTTGCCACATAAGCCCAAAATTATCCAAAAACCAGGCAGATGTAGATTTAAAAGTGTTTTTAGTCCAATTAAAAAGCTTGTTTCTGATCAGAAATTAAACAGACACCTCCTCAGATATGTATTATGTATTACAATCTTATTTTAACTTTTATAAGCATGTATACAAAGCATTCTCAACAATAATTAGAGGATATTTGTTGTAAATGCAGCAACTAAATCCTTCTAATTTCTGACACCATGTTTCCAATGGTATTTGGATTAAATTATTGGATTTAAATTATCGATGCTTCCCAAAAGAAGAAACAACTGAAGGGTTGTTTTTAAATGCAAATCTAGATAATTTTGGGCTTTAAAATATTCTAATAGTTATAATAGTTTTTGCTTGCCACCTAGATCATTGGTAGTGAAGATAGGAGGCGAACTCTGACCCCTCTGGCTTTAAGAGAAAGATACAGTGCCCTCAATGAGCCTACTATGGGTAAGGGATGTTCGTTACAACAGTAATAATTATATTTATCTGTTTGATATCTTAGTGGTACTCAAAAAGGTAGACCTCTGCTGTACATGTAACTCAATGAGATGTTAAAGTTTATGTCTGTCACTGTTTTCTGCAGCGTCAATGAGTGCGATGGAGAGGACGGAGCTGAAGATGGCTGTAATCGCAGAGCAGCTGGGATTGAGCTGGGCGGGTGAGTAAATATTGAGAGTATGCGAAAACTGCTTTTTATATTCAACATCTGTGTTTATCTAATGTCTAACAAGCATGGCTTGTTACTGAGCTGCCCGAGGTACGACCCGGTACCACGTAAACTAATTACATGCTGTTTCAATATCTGTTACAAAGAGAGACCGTTCCTTCTCTTTGGGGTCTCCATATGTCAGAGGGACAAAATTAAAATTAAAATTAAAAATGAGACTGTTAAGGCCTCAAACATGTGATTAAAAAAGTCATTCATAAAATTGTTACTATTTATTAACAGAATTGGCACGTGAGCTACAGCTGAGTGTGGACGACATCAATAGGATTCGTGTTGAGAATCCAAACTCCCTCCTTGAACAAAGCTCTGCGCTGCTGAACCTCTGGGCAACACGTGAGGGCAAATGGGCCAAAAGTGAGTGAACCCGGTTTAATACAATACTAATATTAATAATAAAACAACCTTTATTTCTGCACCACTAAGAGAACCATGCCTCTTCTTTAGTAACCCTTCCCTCGCAGACTTTGTTTTATTATCTTTCTTCTTTTCAGTGGAGAGCTTATACACAGCCCTGAAGAACATTGATCGTATGGACATCATCAACATGTTGGAGGGCCACCCGCCTACTAGACAAGGCTCCCGGGACCTGAACAGACGTCGGCACAATGAGAGAGAGCACCTCTCCCCTGGTTTGACCAATGGTGAGTTTTTAGCCAACATTCGCCAGTCAAACCCATCATTCTCTTTGTTTTGGAGATACTTTTTAAAAGCATTTACAAACGTTGAAGTGCTGCTGTACTTTATCTTTACCCCGAAAATCCTCTGAAGACTTACATTTTCTCTGTTCTTCCTGTGTGTTTTTGTTTCCCACCGTGGGGACAATGCCACAAACAATGACCGTTCTCAGAATCTTACCTCAGCTACACGCAGTGGGACTCAGGACACTCCTACACCCATGTAAACCATCTGAGTATCCATTATAATTAATTAACTACTGTTGCTAGGGAGGATAGAGCTGTGATCTACCGTATCTTTCTTGTACAATAAGACTCTTATTTTTTTTCCTGAGAGTTATGCAATTAATCAAACATTTATTAAGTATACTTTTAGTATGAACCAAAGACTTCCTGTTAATTTTAGCTTTAAACACATTTTTGTTGTTAAAATACAGCATCATTTTTCAAAACATTAGCCGTATCTGTTCTACTTGTGATGTTGTTTCTAATATCAACATCTAGAATCTTGGTGGATTATTCTGTTTTTCTCTCCTTAGAGAGAAAAATTAATCGTGATGTCCAATTTCATTTTAACTGAAATATTGAAATTTCGATCAACGTGAAACACTAAATGTCTATTCATTACCATTTGAAACTGTGTGATACTTATAAAATTAGTGTAAAATGCGTTTAGTATTTAAATTTTACTTTTATTAGATTGAGTTTTGTTTAAAATCAAAGGCATTGCCACATTTGTGAGAATCTCGCAGGGGAAGAACAATTCTGATCAGTGAATTTAATACATTCTCTTGCCTTGTCTGCCCAAACCCTTAGACATCCCTTTAGCTCATTTGTTGCATATGGTTGACCTTCTAGATTGCAATAATCCACTCCTAACTGGCTGGTGTCCCATGTGGGTCTGTTAACTTTGAGTTTGTTTCCTAAGTTTGTTATCAGAAGGCCAGTAAGGAAGAACAACATATTGCATCCAAACAAGAAACGGTCCTAGTCGAGTCCTCCAGTCCTGGTTGGTCTTTTAACATGTGGTTATGATGTTTTGATTTATTTATTTTTTTCCCGTGAAACTCTGCTAGATTATGTTTAGCCTTTTACATAATAGACTTGTTTTATGCCTTTTGCCTAAATATTGAGTTCTGAATTAAAACTGGAGCAGAGTAGACCACTTTCCTGTCTGAAGATTTAACTCTGTATGCTAATTGATCAGAGCTGTGCTGTATCCAGATGTCATAAAAATTTTGAATAATCATGGTGATGGCTCCTGAACCTTGAGTCAGTAAGGCTCCAGCACAAGTAAAACCTCAATTGCTGCTTGTTCGCCTTTACCTTCCTTTACTTATGCATACCCTACATCTGATTTCATTTTCAAATCTGGGCTGCTGCTCTTCTTTGTCGCAGAGTGACTGCTGCTCCGTATGTCTAATGGAGCAGGTCTTGCATTAGGAAAATAGAGTAAAGATCAGCAATCATGTGATTATGCAAACTGATGTGAGCATAATGGTAAAACACATCAATAAAAATCAGATCACAACTATTGTGACACTGTGTGATGTTAGTCTGTTTTATCTGTCCTGTCAGTTGCTTCTGAAAGGCTGATTCCCCTTTGAGCATCTGGATATTAAGTCATTTCCCAGAATACATTTTAAAAAGTTCTTTATGAGGTTTAAATGTCACACAATAAACCGCAAAACATCAAAACTATTACATAAATCAAAAAAATATTCACTTATCTCTTTATCACAGTTCTTCAAAGTTAAATCAGAAGATAAAAGTTTAACAATATGAGTTGTTAAAGCAACCTTGTTTATTCAGCGAAAACATACGGATGTCTTTAATGACGCTTCCAGTCTCAACCTTAGTATATAAAATACTTTGCTCTGATGATCAGACTCCCTGATACAATAGCTTAGATTTAGCATCAGTAATCCTCATAAAAAGAGCTGGGTTTTATATAAAACATAAATTTGTTTCCAATGGGAAGTTTCCTCTCTTCAATCAATTAATCTTTGCAGATCATTTCCACATATTTTTTATTTGTTTGTTTCTTTCCTCTCAATTCTTTCTGCCTGTGGTTGCATGTTTAGTAGTTTGATTCTGTTGAGGGTCAAAGTTGGTGCACTGAATGTCTTTTTGGGAGCCATGTTTTCATTCCCTGTGAATCTTGTCCTCTCTGTGTTTCTCTGGACATGTCATCTGCAGCCTAGCCGCCCTACTCTTCCTCCTCCTCACTTCTCACCAAACTCTGACCTCATGCTGGCCTCATGTTGACCTCTGACCCACATCTTAAGCTTTTTTTTCTCTTTTTTTGTGATTGGTGCATTTCCTTTTTTTCTCCCTTGTTTTACCTCTCAAAAGCCCCCACCTTTATAAGTGTCCCCCCTGTGATTAATATCCCTCACACAGACTGTTTTTTTTCAGCACCCACTGGGAGGGGGAGGTGATCCTCTCTTTCTGTCTCTCTTCTTCTCTTTGTCACACTATTTCTGTCTGTTTTCATCACTTGTTTTTATATTCCTCTTTCTCTCTTGCTCCCTTTTTCTGTCTCCCCCCACTCTGTCCTTTACCCTGTTTTCCCTTCCCTTTTCCCCCTACCCTCCTGCATGATTGCATGTGCACCAGACATTCATTGCTCAGCTCCCTTTGTGTTTGCATGGACGCACAGCGAGGATGTGCAGCACTACTTCTAACTTGTCTGAGATCACAGCATTGAAGCAGCTCGACCAAAAGACGTTTCTTTGCATGGCATGCATATACGGAGAATGACTCTGCAGCCTGTCTCGTATACCCACAGTGATCAGTCACACGGGGGTTGCTGGGGTTAAAAAGGCTGCAGTCTTCTTGTGTGAAATCTGAATTGTTTCTGCTTTGTTCTTGTATGAATGTTGTTATTGCGTTATCTTTCTTCATTTAAATGTAAAATGTTTTCATCTCTTTGATTCTGTTCATCAGTAGTTGCCTGTCTAACTGTATTTGTTCTTTTTGTTAAATGTGAACTATCAGATCAGTTTGTGTGTGTCTTTATATGTGCTTTAATTTAGAAATTATGAATGTTTGTACATTTGTTCTCATGTGTGAACAGGCAAAAAGAGTCAGCTTTCTTTTTATATTGTTTTTCAGATGATAATCACTTCTAATACTCTACTTTTACATTTTGTCAGGAGCTCGGGCAACACTGTGCCATTTAATAACTTTTCTCTTCACCTAAAAGCGGACTCTCAGTTGGTAAAGCTAAAATCAGACCACATCTCGTATAAGTTCATAACTTCAAATCATTTTAATAAGCACAGTCCAATGCTCCCATGGTAGCTTTTAAAAACAAGGCTGTTTATGTTCTTCTTTGCCTTCAGAAAAAGTTATAAATCAAAGATTAGAAATAATGTAAAACTAGGTCCCAAATACATAATCTCCAATTGAATCGAATGTAATTTACTATTGTAAGGCCAATTCACGACATATGTCATCTTGAGGCACATTATGACAAAAATCCTTTTATTTCGATCACACATTCCAATCGATCCTGGTAATCAAACAGTTTATTATTAATATTTGGTTTATTATTCAAGTGAGTTTAAAAAGTTTCCAATATAAGAAACTCCTCCTTGTCCAGCATGCAGAAAAGTAGACAGTAGCTTGCATTGTGTTGTTGACTTTACAGTAATTCCTCATAATGAGTATGCATGTCTCACACGACCAATTTAGGGTTTTAAAACACAGAATCCACAAATAGGAGCTGAGGAAACTGCAGGATATGGAAAAACAAATCACAGAAGATAGTTATTGTTATGAAAGTATTTTTAATTACCTGCAGTAATTATGACTGAAAGTACATTTTGCTTAAATGTATTCGATGTTTGGAGGTCCTGGATTGAACCCTCCTTGGCCCTTAAGTGATTTAGCTAATTGGTCTCTGTAGATTAATAAATTAGACATATTTATTTAAACATTAACAGGTATTATCCTTAAAATGTTGAATAGGCTTAAGCAACATCCCAAAAAGCAGCCAGTGACCAGTAGATTCCAACGATATGTAAAACCGGACATTAAAACCCTTTTCTTTAATCTTTGTTTATTTTTTAATAGTCATGTCCTTGGCACAGAACCTTTCTTTGTGGATTGTATTACTGGATTCTCTGTTTCTTCCAACCTGACTGTGTGCATGCAAGTGCATGAGAATCTCTCTTTTAAATAAAGATGTCTCAGTCCCTCTAAATACGTAGACAAATTAAACCCAGTTGCATACCTGACCACTGGTAAATCTCCTGGCTTGTTTTATCCTTTTCTGATTTCCCAATTTGCTTCTTTGACTGTAATCTTGGAAAAACTACTATTGTGTGTCAGAAAGTTATGCTTTTGTGCTTACTGTATAAAACCCCCATTGTTTAATGTAAGGTCTGTGAAGAAAGGTGATCATTTCCAAACATCTAGAAATGCAATGAATATAATCCCGTCTTTATTGGTAACTCTGCAAGAGACAGACATAATCCAAATATACAATGCTTTAAACATACAGTTTATGATCGTACTTGATGAGAGACTTAATTGGACTGCAGCTGGGACGGTAAAAGAGAAAGTAGGACAAGGGCTCTCTTTGCCTGTTGCTCTCAGATAACTTCTGCAGTCTCAGCAATAGTCTGCAGCCAACTATGACTCCAGTTACACTGTTTGCTCTGGAGAGCGACCTCTTCAGTCCAGTGTACAGATAGTCAGGCCAACCTGACTATCTGTACACTATCCTCACTTGGTTCTATTCCTGCTTATTTTTCAGCTGTTTTAAGCAACAGCTCTCACTTATACCTGTTTTGTATCAGAAAAATTACCTTAATATTTAACTAACTCCAAAGAAAGGGTCCTTTACATTGTGATGTTTTCAGAAATTTTTTGCTATTTGAGCTATTTATGGTACACAGTTTGCGTTCCATGTAAAAACTCATTTTACTGCCTACTAGTTACTTTCCATCTACCAATCCAATCATTTAGACCTGCTTATCCTTGCAGGGTTTCTGGGCGCTGGTTTCTGTCGCCAGCTGTCATTGGGGAGAGGTTGTTTAATAACAATAAGTAGAGGTCCCCTGAGTCCATGTTGCATTTATATGTTTCACTGACTCATTTTGGAAAAACAATTTTGACTTTTGTTTTAGTCAGAAACCATGTGCCCTTAAAATGTGAGTGTGTGTGTTTTTGCACTAAAACCAACAATGGATAGGTATTTTTATTCCATAGAGATGAAGGTCTGAAGAGAGACAACTGTGTATTGAATGGAATAATATGGGGGATGTGTTGGTTTGAGATTTTAATGTATGATTGCATTCAGTAAAAACTAAAATGTTTACAGCATTATTGTATTACCAAAACCATGTACTGTAGTATACTAGTATATAAGATAACTTCCCAACCTGCCCAGGGCTCTCCAACCGTAGCTTCGAAACAGCAATACCTAAGTAACAGTGATGGGTGATGACATATTAGTTTTTTAATCTTTACTGTCCTTGTTTTACCCAGCAATAATCATTTGGTCCAGCAATGCACAGCAACAATTTGGTTATGGGTAGAAATGGGATTATTTAGATTTCATACGGTCAAAAAACTCTATTTCCTTTCCTTGCAATAAGTAATGGAACCTTTAACTACAGGAAAAGTAAAAGGGTAAAATTTTAGCTGTTTTCAAAGGAAATTGCCATTAAGACCAAATCAGTCTATGCCTAGTATATTATTATTATTATTAGAGATAAATTCTGTTCACTATTTAATAAAGATGTACTAGTTTTATTAGTAAGGCACTGAGTATATCTAATGTCTTGAGTTGCTATGGAATATGTTACACTTACAGTTTAACACTTGAGGTGATACAGGCTAATTTGAAACTTGTTTCTTGGAAAGTTTTATTTTAATATCAATTATTTGAATCTTTAAAAGGCAGTTGCCAACAAGCAACAATATTGCTTTAGGTTGTTTATAAGAAAACAATGGGATCCTATATTTAACAGTCAGTGTTCTCTGTAGTGTAAAATAATCCAATCACAGTTTTAGGAATTTAAATTTTTGGACTTTAATCTAGAAAAACAGTCAAGTAGTTCTACACTAAAGTGTTGAATCAAAATTAGCAAATCATACAGAAACCTTAGCCAGCTACAGTGGAGTCTTGTTTTCGTTTAGTGCTTACTCTGTGCACAAAACATGGGAAAACCACAACACGTCAAGCAACAGAAAACTTGTGTAAGATGTTTCTGATTCTAAAATAAATAGATATTTGAACCCCAAGGCTATTCCACCCTGGCAAAATAGTCAGATAGCCAACAAAAACCATCAGTAAATTGATGTTTCCTTCCTTTCAGTTTGTTTTGGGTAAAACAAACCACTATGCAGACTCATAGCCTGAAAAATCATTCTACCTGTATTTTGAATTTGTTTGTTGAATATGTCTGTCGGTTGTTTTTCTGTCATTTTTGTAAAAAAAAAATAATGAAGAATGACTTTTAAATTTCTAAAGTAGTAATAATGTTAAAATAGTTGTCAAAAATGATAACAATTGTTCCTATTGGACATGAGTGTAAAGTTTTGTCTAATGAGAAAATGGGACTGCCTGCTGATTGCATGTTTTCCAGCCTGACAACAAAAACAACTTGCCTGTTCCTGAAAGAATCTGAATGCATGTATCACAGTGTGGGAGAAAATTCGTCTTTTAGAATGAGAGTTTGTGTCCCTGGAGGACAGGAATCAGTAATATGTCTTGTCTCCCTGCAGGTGGCAGCCTGCAGAGCAGCATCAGCCACAGCTTGGGTCAAACATTGGTCTCGGTCAGTCAGTCCGACTGGCTGTGTCTGCTGCTGTTACTGCCACTGCTCGCACCGTCAACATTGGTTGATTGAGCTTGACAACCTTTTTTCTAAAAGCTGCTCTTGCTCTCTTAGCTAATTGCACCTTTATTCCAGCTCCTATTGTCTTGGCCCTACCCCATCTTTTCTTTTTTCCAACCCTCTCCTATTTGTCCCTTCAGCCTCCTCTTCTCCTCCCCTTGATGCCCAGCTCCTGGGCTGGGGCACTTACCTCCTCCCAGTGTCCCAGTGCTGTGGGGGTGAGGTAGGGAGCGAGGCGGGGAGGCCGGGTGTCAGCGTGCCTCTCTCTGTCTCGCTCCAGGTTATGGGCTTGCGCAGGAGGAGCTCCATTCGCCGGCCTCAATGCAGTACAGCCTGCCCTCTCCATTGGGTGCTGAGCCTTACTGGCAGGAGGTGTCCAGCCTGGACTGTGCACCAATTGCCACCACAGAGGAAGACACCCTAATGGAGATGTCCGATGTTCAGGTCTGGCCGTCTGGCAACAGTCCGTCCTTGGTACCTGTGGAGGACTCCTCGCTGGAATGCAGCAATGCTGATGATTCAGAGGGTCTGCTGGGCCTGCCGTATGGAAGCCTGGACCGGCCGGCTAGCCAGGCCAGTCCCATCAGTGCCGGGGGTGTTGTGCTGAGTGGCTCTATTGAGCTGCCAGAAGATGATTCAGAGATGGGAGTGGATTCTCTCAGCACAACCACACCAGCCTCTCTTGGGGGAACGATTGCGGGGATCAATCTCAACGGTCTAAACAATGGTCAGGGGTCGGAAGCAAGCTCAGAGTTATCAGCCGTCACGAGTACGACTGGTGGTGAAGGAGCTGAAGGAGGAGGACGACGACTAGGTGGATCTGGCTCAGAAGAAGGACATTCTTTTGTTTCAGGACAGCAAAGAGTGTATGCCCGGTTGAGTGAGTCCCCTGGTCTGAGCTGTGTTGCAGATCGTAATGAAGACAGGTTGGTAAAGCCTCTGTATGCATTTAGGTTTGAGTATAGCGATCATAAGAAAAACTGAATACTGGATATTTTTTATTGCATGCCAGTACCAAACCTTTGAGAAGTGGGTGACTGCAAAGAAATTATCCATTTTTAAGACATTAAGTTTCTTCATTTATCCTTTCCTTTCAGGTCAGCTAATGGTGGAAATGGAAGTGGAGGAGGCTCTTTCCTTTCTTACCTGCAGGAGCAGACCGGTTCAGGATGGATGCCGGTCACTGACCCAACACAGGCTTGGGTGGGCACACAGGCTAAGCCCAGGCAGGCCGTGGAGACTATGATTTCATCTGTACTTAATACTGTGGATCTGGACCCATCGCTAATGTCGCAGGAAGCCTTGCTTCAACCTGTGAGGGATATGGGGCACTCTGAGATTTTACGGGGCCACTTCAGAGGTACCCAGCCATTTGAGAAGGGTCTGGGATTCCCCCAAAGGATACCAGAGCTGAGAGCCTGGGACGATGTGCGGCTGAAAGGGCAGGTGAGTGTTCTTACATTTGTTGCAAATTCAGGTTTAAATTGTCAAAGACACTCAGGCTTAGTTTATTATAGTGGACAATTTTAGCAGAAAAGATTAAAACGGAAATTAATAGAAAATATCCTTTGTTGTCCCACACCAGGGAAATTATTTTGAAACAGCAGCAGTCACAGGTTATCAAAGGAAGTGGGAGCTACACAAAAAGAAGATGATAAACTATATAAAAAATTAAAACAAAATACAATAATAAGAACAATAACTTTATTTAAAAAAAGAATTAAATACTTTACAGTTAGGGGAAAAAAATCAACAAATACTGTGCAGTTATAAATTGCAAGTATCAAAGTAAATACTTAATAGGTTTGCTGGGAGCAGCTATGCTATTAAATTAACTAACTAAACTAAATTACCAAGATGGTGAAATTCAATAAATTAGCATTAGAAGAGCCAGAATGACCAACATAGTATGTCAGCCAATTTGTGTACATCCCTTGAACTGTGTTTTTACATTATTATTTTTTGAAATACAATTTACCAATACATTAAATATCAGATTAAATAAATTGGAAAACTATGAAAATGTTGCCTACAATGTTCAGCTGGTTTTTGTTTAATTCAATACTCTTACTTGAAGTACACCACATCAAATATTGTTTCTGACGTTAAAGATGTTTCTTAATGTTTCCTTTTACTTCATACGGCCTTATACGTTATCAAAGTTGACCTGATTATTGAGTTTAGATTCTTGTTATTCGAGCCAGAAGCATCAATGTGTACATCCTAATGCATGTGAAAAAAACCGTGCCCCCCCCCACCATTGGAGAGCTTCCCTGTCTTTGACGTTGACCTCCTATACAGTTCTCATCAACTGAAGTCTTGAAGAGCGATTGGTGGCCAAAAATAAAGAGCGATGAGGGAAATTTAACTTGTGAAAATGTCACCGGTTGAGCAGAGAACTGTCCTTTCTCACATTCTTACATTCCTGTCTATTAAAACCTAACTACAAGATCCAGGAGTGGGTTTACTAATGACTTGAAAATAACTTTGTTTTAGTTCTTTTTAGGCGATTCTAATTGTCAATTCTAGCAACAAAATTGCTTGATAATTTAGAAGTTTAACAAAAGTATCCACAATGAATCAACATTAATCATCTGAAAGTATCAACCCATTGATTTGAATTCAATGTGCTGAGGTAGGCAAACAAAAATATATGCAGGAAGGAAGGATGTAAAGCAACAAGGATTTACACAGTGTGAGCACCATGTCCCCTGTACTGTTTAAATCTGCTTCAAGACCTTAACTGTGTGCTCTGAGTTGTTGTCTAACGACAAGGACGATGGACACAGTTTTTCCTTTTGTTCTTTAAAAGTGTGGATGTAGAAATAACTTCTGTAATTCTACCTGACATGAAAAAAGAGAAATTTGGTCTCCTTTAACTTCATACAGTGAGGAAAACAAATGTGTGTGTGTCTTTTTATTTGGTGTATGTAAACGTCCGGTTTCAACATTATAAAAACTTTGACCTTAAAACTCACAGGGCCTTGGATGGCAGTGTGAATGGCCAAATATAGAAAACGTTCTCTGACTCCTGTTACATGAGTCGCTCCCTACGTCACTGTCGAGTGTTAACTTTGTCAGCAGTACAGACAGATAATTCTATATGGAACAAGTCTCACCTATGATATTGTTTACAAACAATTATTTAGGTGGATTTGCTTTGCTTTGGAGGTTGACACTATGTGTTGTTGAAACATCAAATCATTAGAAAACAGTTTGGGTTAATTAGAAACATGTATAATGTTACTTGGTTTTCTTTGCTGTTTAAATCTTAAAGAAAGAAAAGAGAAAGGAGCTGAAGTTGAAGGACTAAGTGGTGTATTGATGTAAGTACATGGAGCTGCACAGGAGTAGGAGGAGGTATTTAAAGCCCACAGATCACATGGGCTAAAAGTCTGAGAGGTGTAAATAGAAGCCCCTCATAGTTTCTGTAGTTTGGATCTTTGACTGGGCCCCGCTAAAGGAAGGTGAAGGAAGAGACGTGGTAAGGAGAGTCCCCTGCCCCAGCTGCTGAAGGACAAAAACCAAATGAAACACCAGTTTCACTGAAAAGGCATCAAAAGGGAAAGAAGCTGCAGCTGTTGCTCTCTGTCACAGCAGACAGTTTGGGAAAAGGTAGCAAGGCTGTCTGGCTAGAGCCGCTTTGTGCTTTAAACTAGGGCAATGTGGGCCCTGGTTACCGAGCTCCTCTTCAGCTTTGTGCTGCTGGCTTTCTTGGTAATCAGCTGCCAGAATGTCCTCCACATTGCCAGCGGCTCTGTGCGCTCCGTGCTCAGTTACATACATGCTCAGCTGGACCGTGAGCTTGGTGAGGTTGAAGGGGTCGCCGACGAGGAGGAGAACGTGACCACGAGGGTGGTCCGCCGCCGAGTCATCCTCAAGGTACAAATGTGAGGGGCAAAAAGGAAGTTTAACAGAAAACTTGCAACATTTTGTCTTATAAATTTGAGTTTTTTAATAGATGCAACGTCCCTACAGCAAAGTAATGTTGAAAAGACGAAGACAATAAGCCTATTCATGCTTGAGAACCTTTTTTGGGTCTAAATGCTGATTTAAAGTATTTTAAGATTCATTAATTGGGTTATTATTTTTATTATTTGTTTACATGAAATTGAAAGAGTTTGTATGGACAAGAATAGTCCCATGGTGTTTTTATGTGTTTGATATTGATTGTATCTGGCAGAAGAGATTTTATAAACAGCCTATATTGACAGGAATTAAGTTATTAAAAAGCGCTAGTGGAGAGCGTCTGTGGAGTTGACTTGGGTTTTGCTTGTGTCATTGGAATCTGGCTGATCAAGCTCAATAAATGGACGCTGAAAATTTATAATGTAGCTAAGATATTTAACACACTAGGTTTATGCTGTGACTGCTTTTAGAGTTTTATTCTCTGTTGTCATACAAATGGATTTTACTCAGAACGCTGAGCTTCATTTCTTAAAAAGGTTATTTATCTTTGTCGACTTTTAGTTCCTTTTTGTATCTTCTTATTTAAATTTTTTTTCCTAATTGTGTTAAAAGTGTGATGATGTTTATACCCACACAAGTCCAATTTTTAATAACGTTACTGTGATTTTATCCAACAATTTCCTAAATTAAATATATACTCTAAATATTGTGCCATGAAAAAGCTCTAAACACAAAATATTGTATAAAATGTAGATGGGAACATAATCATACATGGTTTCAAAAATGTTTTGTATTTAAAAATAATAAAGTATGAAATACATTGGTGTTGAACCCACTTTATCTTGATACCTCATGACGAAACACAGCCAATTTTTGTACATTATTTACATATTTTGCTTCAACATACACATAAGCAACCCAGAAGGACACTCAGAAACAACTAGATTGGGAGAGCAGAAAGTTCTTGGAATCCATATATACATGTATGTGGGGATCCCACAATTACCTTTGTTCATTTCACCATTCAAGGAGCAATAGAAAGTGTAGCACTAAACATTAAAGAAAATCTGAGCTTAAATACTGAGGCAGAAACGTCACAGACTAAAATAAATTAATTCTGATAAAAAATAAATAGAATGCAAAATACAGTAAGAAACTAAACCGAAACGAACAGACCGATATGGAAATGATAACGAACCAAGAAGTAAGCTGAATATGACAAGACTTATTGAACATGAATAAACCAAAAGAACAATTAAAAGCAAACCCTGAACACGTGTGGATCATGACACGTAAGGACAATGTGGTTCATGCTTCAACAATATTGTAAACCAAAATGAGTCCATTTGACTGACGTGACCTGTCACAAACTTTTTAGCCATCTTTTTTATCTTTACACCTGGTTTTTCTGTCTTATTATGCCTTCGGTGTAGGAATAATTTTATTTTTTAAACATTTTTATAATAAAACCTGAGCATGAATTTGATATTGTCAATAGGGCGACGAAGTGGAAGACCTTGCTGGGGGGCAAGTAAGTGAGGAGCAGTTCACGGATGAACATGGAAACATCGTCACAAAGAAGGTCAGCATTTCCTACACGTTTTATAGCAACAGTGAATTAGGGTTTTTGTTTTATTGTGGTTAAATATTCATTCATCATCTCCACACAGTGAATATTTGACTAATTGTTCAATTTGTCAAAGTTATTCATCCATTTCATGTTGGATGTTTTACTTTAAGTACAAATTTTTCTCCATCAACATTTCTTCTTCTTCTGTTACTTTAAATCCACCTGGCTCCATCCATCCTCCCACCTACCGTATGCCAACGTCTAAAATGCTGAGTAGATTGTACGGAAAGTTGTGCGCAGAGGGAAAGGTTTGGGAGAAGAGGGGGTAATGGAAGTGGAGGGATCCCTGCTGGATGCCAATGAGCTGGAGGGCGATGCAGAGCAGTACCTGAGCTACGCCATCCTGGGCCGCGACGGCAGCAAGGTGGGCTTCTGATCAGCTGCCAGCTGTTTGCCTTTCTCCAGGTTTCAACTAGTCAGGGAGTTTGCTAGAGCTGAGTTTTGTTGAATTAAAACAGATAGAAAACAAACCATATGAGGATCAGCTTGTATAAATCTGAGCAAAAGCTTTAACATACTGAGCATTCTTGAATGAGAACAGTAAAACCGGAATGTGGTTTTAGTATGTCTGTAAAGCAACTAATTAGTTTCCGATCTCAATCGCTTAAGTATATAAGGCCTTAGTGTTACATTTACTTACGCCCAAATGTTTTCTTATGTTCTTTATTTTACATCTGTGGAAAGAAATTGCATCTAATTTTAGTTTTTGCCTTGATTAAGATGCACAAGCCTTTCATTTCTTTCTAAATGTATTCATTTTTGTCATCATTAAGCCATTAAAACACATTGTCTTCAACGTAGTAAGAATGAAATTATCACCATGACCCCATGCAGTTCTTGAGGCTTCATTTATTTAATTTCTTTCAAAATGAGTGGTTCACCTGTTATCTTTCTTCTATTAAAGCTTAGTCCTTCAACTATGACTGTGTCACGATCCCTTGAGCTACATTTGAATCATAAGTTATTGAGTCATTGGATGAGTTTAACATAGCAGCTGGTACAGAGTGCTTAAGTCTGTTTGGAAATTCATACATAAAGCTTAAAACTTTCCAAAATTTCCCACATGACGAACAGAAAATGTAGTTAATTTATTCGAACTGTAAATTAAAGACCAACACAAATCCATGTATCTTTTCTTGCCTCTTTACCAAACCTAAGATCCAGTTTTTTGGCTTTTATCAAGGAATCAACCAATCAAGGAATTTTATTTGTCATCACATCACATGTGTACATGAGGTGGTACGAAATTTTAATCCCACGGTCCAGTTTACACCCTGAGAGCAATTTTAAAATAGCTACAAAATAAGAATAATATAATAAAATGTAAAGAAATATAAGAAAATAAGATTGTGACTACACAAAATCTACAATATGGGACTTCAGACATAGCAGCAATGAAAATTCGGAGTGCAAAATTTAACCCTAATATTTATACAGCAGGGCTTGATTTACTACAGGGTCACTATCCATCACTTGAAACCAGGAAGAGTTTAATAAAACAGCTAACCTGCCAAGGCCAATCACGCACCTGAAACTGGATAAGGAGGGTTTTGATCACACGAGAAGCAAAGAGTTTCATGATTACTCTGGAGGAGCTGCAGAGATCTAAAGCTTAGGTGGGAGAATCTGTCAAAGATTTGACTCACACTTCAGAAGGTTAATTAAAAGCTTGTTACAATCTATGTAACATGAAACATGAAAGAAGTGCTCCAGCCAGATTGAGCCTAAATATATTCTTTGAGCCACATAAATGTGCAGAAAATAGGGAAATACTGAAAGAAAACCTGATTGCACCCGCAAAAAAACAGGAGACTAGGGTAACATGACATAGTTTACACTGAAACTTATGCATGGTGTTATGCAGGGCCTGCCATGGGGCACTAAGCAGAATTTGATTTTGGGGCCCTCTATTTCCGTGAATATCGCTTGTTGATCATTCACACACCTACAATAAACTTAAAGCAGCTGTAGCAGTAATTTTTACCTTCTTTCGACAGCCTTACATCTCTTTACACATGTTGAAATTATTCCATTGCATGTCTACAAAGGGAAAATAATCAGAAACATAAGAAAACCAATGAAATAATAAATCATTTCCATGTTGTCACATATGATAATCAATGTTAAACGAAAACAAAAAGCTACAAGATTTTTTTTACAGAACATTCCAACAGTTTGGTTTAAAAAAGTGTAACAGCAAAACAACAAAAACATGTAACAAACAACACTTACATATATATATAAATTACAAATTGTACAAAAACAGACAGAATAAAATAAATGATAAATATGACCCAAATACTTAATAATATAAATGAAGTTACCTGAAACAAGGTAAGACAAAAAAAAAAAAAAATACTGCAGAGAATGAACACCTTTATTGCTCACATTTGACTACCAGTACCCTAGTTTTTCCTCAATATTACACCCACTCCTAAAACTTGTGCTTCCTGGCACACGATTTAATTTAATTTCCCTTTGGGATAAATAAAGTATTTTTTATTTGATTTGGTTTACTAAAGGCAAAGTCACTTAAAATGATCATTAATTATGCATGGAAAAATAGGGTCCGGCTCTGGTGTTATGGGATCAGAACCTATAATAATTAGGTTCTCCTTTGTGTTGGTCAATTAAACCATATGCCAAGTGTGAATAATGTGTATTTCTCTAATAATTTGAAGAGTTAGAAAACACAAATCTGTTTTCCATTTGAGAGTTTAAGATTCTTTCAGATTTTCTATTTACTCTGAACCAAATATGCAATGTTTTATCCATCTTAAACTTCCCAATTTAGATCCTTCCTTGATTGATTTATTATTTACTTTTTTGCCTGTTCTTTCCTTTTCTATCCGCTGTATCATCATTTACTGTTGGAACGATTTTCTTCCTCTATTGATGAGTTTTTTTTCCTTTTCATCAAGTTATTTTCTTCAGTTTTATCGTCCCTCACTAATATGCTCTCACCCTCTTCCTTTTCCCTTTGTTTCTCCAACCTGGGGACCCCCTCTGGTGTAAACTCCCCTTCCTTCTCCCCACAATATACCCCGATTCTGTGGATGTGAAGAAGGGTGCTCAGATAGTGAAATGTGCCAGTCAGCGGAGAGTTAAGCAGTGAAGCAGACAGATTGCTGCGTCCCTGCAGGTATGGGACTGACCCACAGTGCCTCATCTGTCCTGAGGTCAAGAAAGATTTAATCTGGTTTCTCTGGATTAAATGCATCCAAACTTACTTTTGAATAAATACTAATCACATGTAACATGATTCTGGCGCAGCAATGCGAAACAATTTATCAACAAATGTCTTGTGGATAACACATACATCATGTGGATTGAGCACTCAGTAGCTTGCCACTGTCTTATCTGCAGTAGCCTGACTTTAGTTTAAAAAGAGCAGGAATTAGCTTACAACTGAGCGTTAGTATGGCAGAGACCACAGCAGATTTCAACTCTCACCCTACACCCGTCATCATGCTTTAAACAGGCTTAAAACCTTAAAAAGGATAAATACAGCAACTTTATGTTACAGGCCGAAAGTCATGTTCCTGTTTATCTCTGAACGAACAGACCAGTACAAAGAGACCATCGAAGAGACCCGGAAAGTGTGATGTGTGATTCAAACAAAATACACACGAGTCCAGCATGAGGGAATGGACACATTTTTAACACATTAATGGTGATAATGCAGCATTAGTCTCTGTTGTTGTTAGCTAAACTTAAATGTTGGCTGCACCGGTACAACAACTAACTTCCTGTCCACCAGAGGACCTGCAATTCAGAATGAAAACCAGACACTGCAACTAAAATTTTTAGGTGTAGGATTACATTTTTGAGCTATTGCAAAGTGAGCAAATAAAATACTGAGAGATTAGATAAAATACATATTTATGGGATGAGTAATTTGTTTTGGCCACTAATAAACAAATGTAGACCAAAAATGTCACTAAGAAAAAGAGTGAGACCTTGTTGTTTGGCATGAAGAAGGAGTCTAGGTTCACTCGGCTGGTGTACCTAAATAACAGTAACTTACACGGATACTGTAACTGGACCTTGCTAAAGTTAAAAACTAGGTCATATTGTTAGTTTGACTGTAAAGTAAAAAGCATTGTTACCTAAACTCAACTTATTTCTACTGTAGACAAGATACTGACCACCAAAAACTCCACATAACCACAAGCTGAACAATTTGAGTTCATTCCAATAAACGTAAAATCGCACGATCGACTTCAAGGTCCTTATTTGTTACAAATTTATTTTGATGATGTTTAGTTTGCATTAATCAAAAACGTTTCATAAGAAGATTCTAGTAGTTTTACTTGACAGCCTACTGAAAACCTTGGCAGCTTTTATGCTTTGTCATCCTCATAGCTTTGCATGGAGTTATATTTGTGAATTAAAAACCCTAATGACAACATAATATGTTGTATACTATGAAGCTAACTCTGATATGATTTACAATATATTCTATCTACAATATACATTTATCCGTACATACATTACCTGAACATTTTTGGTTCAAGTTTCGCATTGCACCTGATCATAAATATAATTCCAATGGTTGGATACAGAGACATCTTTACAGCTTTACTGGGTCAAAGTTTTGTTTTGTTTTTCTCTCTGCACATTGTGACAAGTCAGATAAAGTCTGACACAGTGGGCTGTCAGCAAAACTGAGCCAGATCTTTTAAAGTCGCAGCTCTCAAGGACAAAGCTGCCAAGGCAGTTGTATAGAGAATATGAGACACTATTGATGAGTCTTCGTCTGTGTGTGTGTGTGTGTGTGTGTGTGTGTGTGTGTGTGTGT
>JAVLVB010000003.1:3185635-3224005 GCA_032876305.1 Orestias chungarensis
GGGCGGTCCTAAAAGGGTGGCTGTCATTCCAAGGGCGGTCCTAAAAGGGTGGCTGTCATTCCAAGGGCGGTCCTAAAAGGGTGGCTATCATTCCAAGGGCGGTCCTAAAAGGGTGGCTGTCATTCCAAGGGCGGTCCTAAAAGGGTGGCTATCATTCCAAGGGCGGTCCTAAAAGACTCGAGGTGTCTGTCATTCCAAGGGCGGTCCTAAATGGGTGGCTGTCCTTCCAAGGGCGGTCCTAAAAGACTCGAGGTGTCTGTCATTCCAAGGGCGGTCCTAAAAGGGTGGCTGTCATTCCAAGGGCGGTCCTAAAAGACTCGAGGTGTCTGTCATCCAGGATTTTATATTGTTTTTTTTAAATAATGTTAGAGAAAAATAGGTGTGTAACTTGGTGGATTTATATTTTTATGTATAATTAACATTTTGTGCGTGACTTAGTGGACTTGTAAAGCTTTCTTTATTTTCATTGACATTTTGTGCGTATCTTCAGGTAGTTTTACATTTTTGTAAAAAAAAAAATACAAATATTTAGTAATTATATCTACAAAATAAAATTGCGCACAAAACTGATAATTATGCATACAATCTGTTAAATACAAGAGTCACCTGATAAACATCGACAAAACAACAGCTATTCGCGGATCACATTATACTTTTTGGAGAGCTAATAGATTTGAGCATAAATGGTGCGTTTGTTTTGTTTTTTTTGTTTGTGTTTTTACCGCTTAAAACTGCAGTTCTAAAGTTTTTAATTTTGGATCCAGTACAAGTATGCACATTCTTATCTGCAATAAACAAACTTTCTGGCATCTTCAGTGTCCAGTTTAGTTGGAAACTTAACAGCTTATTGGAGACTAAAGTGAACATCTGCGGTCTTGGTCCATTATTTACACAGAAACTGATGGTTGTTTCACATGTTAAATGGAGGTTGGAGACGGTGTAGCATCAGTAATCTGCCTGAGTAAACCCCGGTGAAAACCAAAGATGTTAGTTTCTGGTTAAAGAAACTAATGTTAAGGTAAAGTGAGAAGATCATTTTCGGTCTCTAAAGATAATTTCTAATGAAACGACTATATTGAGTTTTTATTAATTGCTGTTTTAAAAAGATATTTTTTTTAAATAGAACCATATTTTTAAAAAAATCTGAACTGTCCCTTTTGACCACAAATGTACTATATTAAATCAGTTTTTTCCATGTCTGAACATTGACAGACAAATTGTTCTTTCAAAAAAAAAAAAAATTTAACATACAAAGTGGGTTTATAAAAAGGGCCTAAACATAGAGAATTACATTTGTATTAGACTGTAAGATTGTGCAACATTTTTAGCTAAGTATATACTGTACATTTTAATGTAAATGAACAACAGTTACTTTTAAAAATGTGTCAAAAATGTCATTTCATATGTTAGATGTATTCAGAATAACTTAAATTCAGGATTGTGCTTTCATTTGTTGTTTATTTCCTTTTGAAACCTTGGTACAATTAATTAATTAGCTAATGTTTACAAAATGTCAGAGTTTTTTGGTTTGTTTTTCTCTCATCTTGTTGTTTTTGTGATTATTGTCCTTTCCTTTCGACAGGTACCCGAATCATCTATGACCGTAAGTTCCTGCTAGAGTGTCGCAGCTCTCCTCTGGCCAGGACTCCTCCTCGAAGTTTGCCCACAATTGCAGGGGTCACCAGTCCACCATCCAAGGGCCCCAATGAGAAGACTGTCAACGGTGAAGACGAGAACAAAAACTCCATTCCTGCTGCTGACACTAGCAATAATGGTATGTGGACGCGTCAGAGAAACATTACATTGGGACTGAACTGTCTCTGAACTGTTTAAAGGTTGTTTGATATTGAAAATGTTAAAACTGAACAGTTTGAATGCTTGGTATAATATAAAAACTCTGGTGTGTGATTTTATATATTATTTTAAATAAATTATATATAGAACAACATTTTAACAAACAATTTCAATCCGTTTATTTCTGGGTTTTGACCAACACATTTTTTAATTTAATGAATTTGGTTTGATTTAGAATAATTAATTGTAACTCTGGCTGAATTTCCATGGTTACTGTGGTGCTTGAAGTTGAGCCTCTGCACCTTTAACTGAGACTCTGGACTGCAGACTCTACAAGAACTGTACTTCTCAAAAACCTGGACTAGCTTCTTTGCCCATTTTTGAATTACAAGTAACCCTAAAGCATGATGGTCCCACCACCATGTTTCAGAGTGAGGATGGCATGTTGAGGTGTGAAGTTACTAGAACACATTCTGCACTTTGAAGGTTGTGTTAAGGTCGCTGCTCCATATTTCGCTCTACAGTTTAGGAATATATTAATTACAGGTAGCTTATTCTTTCATTTTAGGAAATAAATGTTGGATGCAAGAAGAGTTACAGCTTTTTACCATGATTCATAAATTGAATTGTAATTCTAATTATAGCTAATTATTAGTTGTTTTATTTTTGTAAGGTATTTATATTTCAGTGGATCAATTAGGGCCCACTAAATAATCTGCTTTTGAACCTTAACGTCTCCAGTTAAATAGCAGAATAAGTATCTGAGCACTGCGACCTGCACCACTATAGAATGCATATGTTCATCTATTAAAAATAAAAGCTTAAGCAGGACTGGATGCTGAGACATAACAGAACCCGGAAACGTACAGGTATATCAACCAAGGACTGTCTGAGAATCAAGACATGGAAATTAACTTAGAAGAGACGGAGAAAGTGACATTGGTCGCTGATATTTTCTTTAAAATAAATAAATATTTATTATGTCCCTTTTTTGCCTCATTGCGTTGCAATGTAATGAGGATATTAATCTTTTTTTGGTGAATAACTTTTGTGCTTCTGTGTTTTGTAGGCAACGATGCACAGTTCGAAATGGACATCTAAGCGCAGCTGGACGAGTATTAGTGTGAGGAAGATATGATCAGGAGAAACTCCCCTTCTTCCTCGTGTTATTTCTACATCCATCATTTTCACTCTGATTTGAACAAAGCTCATTTCTTTTTGCTTCAAGCTCAAACCTTTGTTTTTCTTTTTCGTTTACATTTGTAAGTGTGCCTTCCTGTAGTGGCTTCAAGTTAAAAATCCCAATTGACAAATACCTAGCAACAACAATGCCTCATCAATGTGTAAGCTGAGCAAGAAGTACAGAATGAAGAGCAGAACGAATCCTCTAAATAAAGTCATTCCAGAAGTGCTTGTCGCTCAGCGTGTTTTCATAATCCTACCAGCTGTCTTAAGATGCTGCCTTCAGATCTTTACAAATGCTGTACACTGTTACAGAAGGATTGTGAAGCTGACTTTTTGTTTTGTTTTGTTTTTATGTAACAAAACAATTTTGACACGGTTTTTTGGGTGAATAAAGAAAACTACAGTAAAACAGTGTTTTGTTGACTGATTTTTTTTTTGTTCACATTAAACCAAGCAGACATTTTGCATGATAAACAAGTCTTCAGTCTGTATACTAGACATCAGACTCCACAAGCAGCTAATATACATTTCATGGGGAAAACTTGCGGGCGTCCTGCACTGCCGGCTCCCAAACCTGCAATGTCGCCCGTCAGCACGAGTCATTTCAGAGGAATTTCGCAAAGGAGGCACTGGTGGCTGATAACCTCGGTCGGTGGGCTGAATAAAGAGAGGTCAATAAACAAGTGGACACTGCAGAAACTCCCATCTTTCATTCAAGGTGAAGCTTGTTCGATTTGCTTTGCTCAGACTTCTCCAGAGGTTGTAAATTATGTCCTTAATATGAAAAACTCTGCAGGATTGAAAACATATTCATGCTTCAACATGTATATCACACAGCTAGTTATGATGCAATGATTGCAATTGAAACTTCTCTTACTAAGACATGTTTGCACACCTTGTGGTTTCTCCTCAATGTTTATCAATTACATTTTAAAATTGAGAAGAAAAAAAACGAAAGTAAACTATATTATTCTGATGTTGATCCAATTAAAGCATGAGCAAAAACCAATGTAAGTGTTCATGTAGGTTATTTTTTAATGTTTTTAGAGAATCAGCCATATTTAATTGAACGTCTTAAAGGGGTTTTTACAAAACAAAGCACAAAAATCTATTTTTTGTATTAGAGATGGGGTAAAATTGTGGATTTAGGATAGGCTAAACTGTTTTGGATGCCGTCACAATAAATTAACCTCCATTATCGCAAAACTCTGCTCATGTGTTGTGATCTATATGTCAGATTAAAGGTCAATATATACAACATATACATTTCCTTTGCTGAATTAAATTTATATGACATAGAATTGTTTTCCCTGTAAATCACTCCATTTAATTTTTTTTATTTACTTATTTTATTTTTTTGTGTAACACCATCCTACTGAACATAGTATATGCAAGTTTGTAATAAATTAGTTATGTCTGGCGTGGTCTTGGCTTGGGTAAGAGTGTAGATTGAACAGCTGATCCGTTCCAGTCCCTCTAGATTCTCCTCTACAGTAGCTTCATCCTCCAGTCTTCCCATTCCTGCTCAGAGCTTTGTTTGTTTGTGTCACCTCTGCTTCCTGACACTCCATCCCCCATTTCCAAGATAAACAGGCACTGCTGCCCCGTTTCTGCTCCATTGATCTCTAGAGGTTTCTGTAGTTTCGTCCCATGTGCCTGTTGGTCACAATCCACAAAAGAAGCCAGGCTAAGGAGGACCGCTAATGACATCTGTAATGCAGGGGCTGTAAATCGCCTGAGATGTGGATTGCTGAGGTGAAGAAGGTAGGTGTAGTAAACCATTAGCTGGTCAGCCAAGTAAAACCCTGATAAATGTCTTGGTGATTGTCTGTCAAAGAATATAAGGAAATCTGACTTTTGCAATGTGACTCAATACTTGGTATAGCAGTCCAAACAGTAAGTGAAGTTATAGCTTCAGGCCTCTATTTATTTAAATTTAATTTATTTATATAGCGCTAGTTTACAACACACGTCTTCTTAAAGCCCTTCACAAGAAAATCATTTAATTCCAACCATACATACACATGAACCAGTTTAAAAAGGTTTCAATTTAAGGAAAACTAGCAGATTGCATCGACTCATTGCATTGCAGCATTCACTCCTCCTCGTTACGAAACTATGATTTGTCAATCCTTGGCAAAAGAGCTCCCTCTCAGGAGCATCTGTGAACAGAAATGTTCAAGTCTTAGCATACGTTCTCCATATGCATTCTCCCTTGCTATTGTTATTGCTGGAAGATGAACCTCCGCCCCTCTCTAAAGACTAAGATTGCTGCTGGGTTTTTTTCTGCAGGTGTCCCCTGGAATCAATCTGAAAACCATCTTAACTCTTGCTCAATAAAGATATCTGCATAATCACCCGCCCACCACTGCGTGTGCATTTTTTGCCAAACACATTTAATACTTGTCTCATCTTCCACATATTTGCTTTTGACAACTTTTAATGGGGATGTCTTCCTTTCACTTCTCCTTAAAGGCCAAAGTTTTTACATAAAATACTAACAGCTGTCTTTTTTAACAGATCCTAAGCTGTGGCTCTCTACAGCTCCTCCAAGGCTAGTTTTAACCTTTTGACTGCTTCCATGATCAATGCCTTTGTCCTTCCTTATCACGTTGGCAGACGTGGTCACCGGTCGTTTTGCAGGTGTGCCACACTCCTTCGATTTTGAGGTGATGAGTTGATAAGGTCTCTGTGAGATGTTCTAAGCTTGGAATATTTTTTCATAACCGAATCTTTCTTTAAACTTTCAATTAATTAAATATTCTCTAGTTTTACACGCTGTGAAGCAGGAAGACTGTTTGACAAAATCTTTCTCACTTTCTGTGTGAGATCTTCTAAACTTGGAATACTGTTATATAACCTTTCATTTAAATTATTTTAACTTCTACACTACAGTATCTAGCCTGTGCTCTGCATTACTTGGTCTTTATGAACTATTTGTTCTCCAAAGTTCGCTGACACACCTCAGAGGCCTTTACAGAGAAGCTGGATTAATACTGGGAGGAATTTAAATTAAACGGAATTTGTTGGCTTCTACTTATGAGGCACATGGCAGAGTTTACATTTTTATTTTAATAATTTTGCAAGAGGCTATATTCAGCTCTGTTACTGTGTGATTCTGTAAATACAATTTAACAAGGACTGCCTCTAGTAATTTCAATATAAATGTAAACTTATAGTATACTTACAGCACTTACATTTGTCAACATAAAAGTGGAGAATATGTATATGCATTTAAGCTTCTCAAACTGTTTTACATAAACATTTTCAAGAATAAGACATATAATCCAGAACTTTTGTCAAAATAAAAGATTTTAATATTCTCTTTTATGTTTTATATACAAAATATACATCATAATGTATAAATAGACAAATTATTAACATTTACATTGTGTTACAATAGTTGAATATAACCCAGAAAGATACAAAAATGCTTTTAATATTGCCAGTGCTTTCAGTAGAGGGCAATGACGATGATGTTTGTATAATATTTTATTTTTAAAGTTTACACAAAAACAAAACTAAGAGATTAAGCTCTAAGCTAGCAGTAATTCATTATAATGTTGGGCTGTTAGTGGCAGCCGCACTCTTCAACAATCATCTCCTCGTGGTGCCGCAGGGTGAGGTCATCGTTCTCGTAGTACAACATGGAGAGCGGCGTGAGGCGTGTCGGCACGCAGGAAGGACAGGACACTCTTCCTGGGTGATGATGTCGCAGCAGGCTCTGAAAGTCAACAAACTTTTTTCACATCAACAGGCCCACCAGTAAAAGCTAAACAGAGGGAGTCATACTATGAAGTCGTCATCTTACCTGCATGTAGGCATGGTTGGTGGGGTTGAAGGACTCATCTAGCGGTATGGGACACTCTCCCTCACAGCGATAGGCATTGTAGCGTTTTGGGTGCACGATCCACTCATCCCAGCCAATGTGGTCAAAGTCTACCCACATGTCCACCCTGCGGCACAGCGGCCCCTGTGCCAGCTCCGCTGCAGGGGCCACGGTAGGAGTAACTCCATCAGTAACTCGCAGAACCTCCATTCGGTTCCTCTTGTGGCGCCGGCTCTGGCCATCACCACTGACCCTGTTGGCTGTCACGTACTTGGAGTTTTCTACAGTGTGAATGAGACTGTATGCTGTTGGGACATCCTGGGCAAGGTTTTGTTTGGAGAAGATAACCATCATAACTCGATTTGTGGTTGGGTGTTGTACTTTTCTTTGCCTTGTTCCCAAGATGCTTTCATCCCCGGCGCCACTCCCATCGTCTTTCTCACCGGATGCTTCTCGGCTTGACGGTCCATCTCCCTGGTAAAGCCAGTATTTCAAGAGAGCCGTCACATTGAATACCTTCCAGGAAGACTTGGTGCTGCTCGGCGTTGCGCCAAAGCTCCCCAAAAAGACGACCTCATCCTGGCACGAAGCTCCATTCGGGTCACAGCTGTGCTTCCGGGAGTGATATAATTCCACAATGGCATGGTCGGAGGCAGAGAAAGCTGGTAGTCGGATCTGGAGCTCGCCCAGCTGGACGAGCTCGCTGGCAGAGATGGAGGACATGTCAAACGTGACCGTCCATCTGTCACCCACTTGATGGAAAGCTTAAAAGAAAAGGCAGCAGAAAGAGAAATCAGAGTCCGACCTAGCAACTCTGAGTGGATGCGGAGCGGCCAGGAGACTGGACAGATGTCAAAACACTGACGTGAGAGGGGAAACGGGACAGGATGTGTATTGGAACCCCCTGTGCAAGGCCGTCTGAGGGCTAATATACAACTGCCCCACATAAAACAGAGCTGGCCTTTAAGGTCCAGTAAGCATTTTGACACTTGGTGGGCTGTAAAATGGGAGGGTCTGATAACACAGATAAAAGACAAGCCAAAGAGCTGCTGGGTGATAGAAACTAACAGTGTGTAGCAGTCTTGCATGTATAAGGACAAAATGTTTACTAACCTTTGGCCACTAGGCTCAGGACAGAATCAGAGCTGTGAAGCGACGGCTGATCCCCTGGAGCTGTAAAGGTGTTGACAGCCAGAGAGGCGATGGAGTCGGCAGCACTGAAGCTGCGGTAGAGCTGCATCATGTACAAAGGATATCTGCTGCGATGATTAGTTGACAGATTTCTGTGAGCTGAAGCCGTCTGCTGGTGCATGTGGTGTCTACGGGCACGAGCAGAGAAGACGGCTCCAATGCAGCAGAAAGAGAGCATGCAGAAAACAACCAGAACTCTGATCTCCATTTTTGCCTAAAACTCACAAAGACCTGCCTCAATCCGTCCTTCCTCCAGCTGCTCTGGACCGCAAATGATGTTGTGTGCAGATGGAGCCGTAGACAGGCCTTTTATAGTGGACATCTGCCCTTTGATGACCCCTGACCACTGCAGGCATCTTAACGGCCCCTCTGATCATCAGAGCCCGTCAAAGGGCCGGAGAGTGAGGACTTTTAGCCAAGGTCATTATCCTGTCAAAGTAACTTTTAAATGTAACACATATATTAACTATTAAACAGTAATATAACCAAATTTTTAAGTCCAAATCTGAAAAACTTATAAGTGTTCAACTTCTTAAAACCAATTTAATCCAAGAACCTCAAAGTACCTTGTTAGGATTTTATGTGACGGACAAACAGAAAACAGAAAATCAGAAACGTCTGGCACGCATATGTTTACTATAATACCCCCAATCAAGCGCAACAAGTTCTACCTGTGTGTAATTTAATATCAGTGTAATTCCAACTGTTCTCTGAAGACAGTAAAGAACATAATGGAGGTCAAAGAACACAGCAGACAGGGTAGAGATAAGGTTTAAATTAATTTGAATATAAACAACATCCCAAGCTCTGAATATCGCATGAAGCACGGATCAATCCATCTTCTGAGAGGTATGGCATAACTGCAAAAAAATAAATACAAATCACACATCATTGAATTATTTTTAGGAGTTGGTGAACTTCAGTAAATATAAAGGGCTACTTTTATATAAATATACTTTTTATTTATTGAAGGAAAAAAATCTTAAAATCTAACCTCGCTCAAAGTGAAATCCTCTGTGAAAAGCAAACTCTATGATGCAACATCTAGCATCAAAAGTTTCAGTCACTGACTCTTTTACATAACTCTAGAGTAATTACTGGGGAAAAAAATGGGGGAAAAAATCAAAAATTATTCTGGTGTATCTTATAAAATCTACACCAAAGAATTTAATTTGTGGTTGTGGGGTCAATAGGTGTTCATAGATTTTCATAGCATTATCTATAGTTTGAGGCAAAGATGCTTAGAAAAACTCAAAGAATAAACAGGGCTACAGAAACTTCCAGAAAACTTGACAACAAGGCAAACATGGAGAGCCTTAGTGAACTTTGTTATTATTAGTGAACTACTTCTTTAGCCTATGATTAATACTTAGTATTAAAACTACTGGATTTATCTGCATACATTTTTTTGAGAAAATCTATACTGTAACGGACATAAATAGATTCTACAATCCAAGAACAGTGGTTGTGAAGAAACGACCTATTGTTCTGAATACCAGCGAAAAAAAAAGAAAAGGTGTAACAGAATCATTACAATCAAAACATTCATATAAAGACACACTCTGTATTTCAATACAGTGGTCATACAGCAGCAGCAGTGTAAAAAAATATTGTATTCTTATCTAGTTTTCTTCTCTTTGAACAGCTCTTTTGTATAAATCTAACGTTGTTTTTCCCCCTCTGTTGGCGGCTGCTGAGGCGCATCTTCTCATAAAGCTTCAAAAAAGTTCTTCACCTGTGTGTGAAAAGGTACTTTAGGATCACAGTAGGTTACAAATGCTTTATCATTAAATAAATCCGTCAGAATACAAACAAATAATGTATATACGATAAAGCAGACTAGAGCCCCCATGTGGCTCTTCAAGGTAAAGCAGTCATGAGATTGAAATGGTGAAAACCAACCTTGCTGATTAACAGCTCCTGCACCCCAGGGTCGCTCTTAAACTCCACATTGGCATCGAGGTGCAAGATGGGGATCTTTTTCAGCTTCTCAAAGTGTATCCTGGGGTACAGAAGAACAGGTATGTATACTGAATGCTTCAAATACCACAGAAAGCTGATCATCATCTGTGGTTTCTATTATTACGGCTTAATATATAAAGTAATTATTTTAATATGCTAGATATGGTAAAAAAATATAAAGTACATCCATTTAATTTCATATGTTTCCATTTAAAATGATATTACATGCTTTTAAATAGCTTTTAATTTGTTAAACCCAACAGACTCAATTTACCCTTTTTTAATACATAAAAAACATTATGAAAAAATAAGTGCACTTGTGCTTCAGTACGATATAAGGTAGGTGCTGGTTAATTAGCTTGGTTAACTCATCATCAACAGTAAAAAAAACATGATAAAATGAGGAGTTTGCTCATTTGGAGCACATTTGGTTTGTGTTAACAGAATGCTAAATTTAAAAGGCATAAGCAAAGACATTTAAAAAATGTACTGTCATGTCATGTGGCTCTGCCATATCTTTTGCATAAAAAAAAAAAAAAATCTTTATCAGTTTTACTTAAAAGGTATGCACGGCTACGATTTCGTATTCTTTTGTTAGTGGCTTTGGTTAAAGCCTTCGCTAAACGCATAACAGTAATGTAAATGTAACCAACTGAGACTCAATAAACAGTGAATTTGAACTGACAGACAGACATTGTATTATTCTCTCATGAAACAATCGGTTAAATGTTCCAGACCAGCAGTTCCTTGGGTTTTGATATAGTTGTTTTGTGTCGGACTTGGCCGAAACACATTTAGGACAGTTGCTAATCATATTATCCCAGCAAATTCAACCTACTGTCAAAATTTTTTTTCAGTAAAACTAAAAAGAAAAAGTCCATGTCTGGCTCCTTAGGCATGGTTAACATGTTAATGTACATGAAAAAACAGGGAGAAGAAGAATGGGGATGTTTGGAAGGGTTGACAGCTTTTTTTTTTCTTTAAAATAAATAAGGCAGCAGGACTTGGCTGCATCTGATTCAATTGATATTGTGCAATCACGCCCTTTGGAACTGATCAAATCAAATTACAGATGTCTTTCAAAAAGCCACAATTATGGTGAAGACTTAACCCATCAAATCAGCTCAAACATCCCTCATAACAACTGCCAGGCGTGGTGGTGAAAGAATAATAATTTCGGATAAATTCCTCCTATAAGCCAAAGCATCTCACAGTCAAATGTGAGGCTTTTGCCCACAGTGGGTCAGGAATGAAGCAATTGTGTAAAGCACAATCAAAACACAATTCCCTCACAACAAAAGACTGATCCCTTCAGGCTACTGATTCTACAGGAGGCACCATAAGACACGTTGGAGTAGATCTGAGGTCAAGGTTAAATCCTTTTGACAATATTTGAAACCCAATGACGAATTAGGGTGTAATTTTGTTTTACAAAGAATGTATCTAGTTGTCACGAGCATGTTGTCTGTTTCTTACGGAGTGGTCTTCTCTACCAGCCAGTTCTCATGCTGTTCATGAAGCTTCTCAAGGTAGTCCAGCTGTACTCTCTTCTCTTCAGCTCTTCCTCGTAGCTTCAGGCGCTCCATGCATTTCTGAGAAGTTCAGAGTGATTTTTTTTATTAATTTGAAAGGTCTTGAATTCAGCGCTGTTATTTATTTTTTTAAATCCATACCTTAGGTGAGGCTCTGAGGTAGATGATGCCCTCCAGCTCCACCTGGTGTCCAAACTGGTTCACCAGAAGGGAGTGCCAGTCCTGGTAGACCGTCCATTCTGTGGCATTAATGCAGCCCAGTTCAAACATGTTCAGAGCAAAGATGTATCTGACGGAAAACAGTAAAGTTTAATTTTATGTGTGCATAAAAAGATGAGATAGTTGGATCTCACTCATATCGCACCTGGACTAAAGACAAACACATAAAACTTGAAACACAGAATGTTTCTTAAACTAATTATAACAAGCAAACCTGACAAAAGCTGTATGTGCTTTTTGGATATCCTCCATCCCATGCGGATCCCCACCCTTGTTATTTTTAATTCAAGCTCCTTAAAAGGCTGCTTACTTGAGGTACTAACCTGTCACTGTAAACTGAGCGCTCATAAACCTGTACAGGGCGTCCCTGTGTGTCAAGGAGACGAGCAGGAGGAGGCTGAAGCTGTGTTCTTAGTCGGCTCATGCAGGAGTATGTTTGAAAGGTGTAGGACCAGCGCTGGGGGTCCTGGTACATCATCTGTAGCAGGTTGGTGACCGTACTCTGGGCTGAATGTGAGTCCTGGTAAATCAACGGACAGAATATAGCCTTATTTTAGCATTTATCATATCACATCATCAGGTCAAACAAACTATCTAATCTTGCTGTGGCTGGGTGATCACTAAGCCCACCTTTGAAGACTTGCCCTCAATGTTCTGCCACTTGCCGACAGGCTCTGCAATCACCTCCCATTCCGGAGAAGCCCACTGCAGGAGTTCGGCAAACGTCGACTTTCCAACAGCTATAAAATAAAAGCACATAAATTGGAAGCGACATAAGCAAGTTTAATGTACATTTGTTGGTATTTTTCACCAGGTTTATATACAAACCTACATAAAAGACACCAGGGGTGTACAATAAATATCCAATATATCGTCCCTGCCATGTTTGAGCACAACACATTTATGTTGAAAAGACATTTTTAGACTTTAATAATTGTTGGGCTAATATATTTTCTTTTATGCTGATGTATTTTTTAGCCAGTAGGACTGTCATGGCATAAAAGCTCATAGTGAACCCAAATGACTTTACCAAAAATGCTGAAGGTCGCAGATGTTTGAAAGAGAGGAAAGAATAAACAGGTATAAATTGGACCATTCTATCATCTACTCAATACTTACTGATATTATCTCCATCACAAGATTTTCTCATATCTTGCAGAGCTATAACACACCCTAGAAATAAGGTAAATGCATTGCTTCTTATTCATTCAACCAGAAATTCCAAAAGTATTCACACACATTGTACGTGAAAAATCCACAAAAAAGTAGCACCTAATTGTGAAGTTGAAGACAAAGCTTTTAAATGTGGTGTGCATTTGAGCACTCTCCATCTCACTTCATGTTAACTCTGGTGTTTTTCTTTCCATTTCTTCACGGAGGCTTGGGCCGTATATGTGCAGATTAACCCACTTACTTAACCCACCTCCGGGGTTACTACATGATTACAGTCAGTTATACTATACTAGACCGCTTACACCGGCTAAACTAAAGGCTCTCTAGAACAATGTCTCCTAATCACTCTGTGCCACAGTGATGAGTCTAAGGAACACATTCAGTGCAAGACTCATTCTCCCATCATGCACCACATTTTCTACCTGTTGCCATCAAACTCTATACTTTCTCCCTTAATATGTGACACTATGTTTCACCTGTGGGATATTCAGGACATTTTTGTACTCATATCTCCAATAACTAAAAATGCAAGCATGCGATTAATATTTTTTAATTTAAGTACGTGTAAATAACTTCTTAGTTCTTAACTAGTGGGAGTGTTTTGTTCTTTCTACAAGTCACACATCTCACCAATGTTTCCCTCGATAGAGACCCTCCTCAGTCGTGATGCAGCATCTGTAGATGACCTGGAGTTGTTTCTAGAGGAACACATTCTCGGATCCTCTGGTTTTTTGTCCATATCATCGCAGATTGTTGCAGCGTTTCCTCCCAGGACTGTGTTTGATGGTTCCCTTGCTGTGGATGCGAACCTCCTGAACAGTAACTGTGTTAGACCAGAACCTTGTTTCCCGAGTTCAGAAACACGGTTTATGAGGAGTCGGTGCAGGACGACCATAACGACGAAAATGTGATTTATAAATAATAATAATACAAAAAAAAACTAACATGTATCCTCAGCAGTCGCTCTCCTGTCGCTTATTATCAGTAGACACATCCTCAAGAGATAAGCTCGAGTAAGCTAGCTTCACCCTCATCCTCAAATGTTGATACAAAACACAAATTAAAGGCTTAAACATAACTTCTTTTAAGTTTTTACCCTTACAAAATATATTTTATTTCAATAAAAGAAGACAACGTGAATCTCGCGCACTATTTTCCTTGTGAGCACATTTATGAGGCACGTTTCGAAGCACGTAACTGACGTTTACGTCAGCTGCTGCACTTCCGGCACAACATCCGTGCCCTTTCACAATAAAAGCATTGAAACACTAGATTACTTATAAAACCCGAATTTCTTCATTTATTATGTCAAGGTTAACACATAATGTTAGAGATTATGTCGGAAAGAGTTGCACACAAAAAGGCACACCTTTATAAATTAGAATATGATGAACAATGTTCATGTTACAAGAGGAAAACGAACCCTAAACAAACTAGCCTATGCTGTTGAGAAATAGTTAGATCGAAATATATCAATATGTTAGGATGGTCCATTAAGCAAAGATCTAAATAAAACCTTGAATCTGTGACAATACCTGATAACTGTTTTCCAAAAACGCTCTCCACTCAGTCTGACTAAAGTTTGAGCTGTTCAAAGATGAAAGGGCAAAAACTTTCAAATGTAGAAGACACCAGGGGTGTACAAACTGGGATATGAACACTTTTCATTCCAGATCAAATCACTTCACAACATTTTTGTAACCAGGTATTCTTTAATATGTCACCACAACCACATTTAAAATACATTTTATGAAACATTTCATTATTCATTAAGTATTAATTATGAGACATTATTAGTTTAAGTACTGAAACATAAATATTTAAAGCAGAAACCATTAAAGAGTCCCAAATAAAAATTTTAAGCTATGTGTGCATGCAGACATCAGTAGCCAATTTAGCTATAATTGTAGACATTTCAGGGTGAATAACTTGTAAGTTCCAGTAGTCAGCGCTCTGTTATCAGTAACTTTTGTTTTTGATGGTGATCGTTTGAGTAGCGTCAATCTTGAAATCCCCAACACCTGAGAAAGTGAGGTATTAGGTTTAAATAACTGATGACCCCATATTGCGGTAATTATTATTACCGTCAGTGGAACAAGAGTGTGTCTT
The DNA here is from genome assembly GCA_032876305.1 of Orestias chungarensis. NCBI lineage: Eukaryota > Metazoa > Chordata > Actinopteri > Cyprinodontiformes > Cyprinodontidae > Orestias > Orestias chungarensis. The sequence continues at coordinate 3,200,630 of JAVLVB010000003.1, forward strand.
TACCCTCGGTCAGAGCCAGGCCATCAGAAGCAAGGTGCCAGTATCTGCGATCGCTTTGTCTCGCCTGCTCTCCATTCACTACGCTTAAGAACGGTCCCCACAGACTGGATTCCTTCTGAAATCTGTCACACAGGATCAGATTTTACTCTTTCTTGCAGGTTTGACGGAAGACGACTTACTGCGACTCATTTAATGAACTTACGTGAAGCCAACATTCTTCTTCTCGAGGAGTTCAAGGGCTTCCAGCAGGGAGCTGCCTTTTGGTACAACCACAGCGTAAACAGCTGCCGCTCCGCTGGCGGTCACCACTTCCACCTTCACGTCCACTTTGGTCCTACTTAGCAAAACCACCACTGGATCAATGGGCTCCAGCACCAATGTGTCTGCAAAAGGGTGATAACGTGAGAAATATGTGACAACACTGATCAAAGTGACCAAACCGCGTAGAAAAAACAATGCTGCGCGCACCATCCTCATTGAGGCAGTCGAGGGTTTTTACAGACAGGTAGGTTTTTCTCTGGAGAGCCGGTAGAGTCTGAGAAATGGCCATGGGGTTGTGGTAGATGTTGCTTCTGGCAGCTGTTCTCATGGCCTCCATTGAGGCTGCACACTCTCCAACCTCACTGCCCATTGCCAGTAAAGCCTTGAATTAAAAAAAAACAAAAAACATTTAAATGCCCTTTAAGGTTTAATACAAGGCAAGGGACAGCCGATGAACAGAAGAGAAATAAATTCTTACTTGAACTGCAAGACCTGTGCTGAACTCATTGCCAATATGACCATCGGATCTACGAGAAGCCAAAAGCTTCTGCTTGATCTTGATCAGAGCTAAGTTCAGCTCTGCTGCATTGTGTGAATAAGACCCAGAGTCCTTCACACACTGGAGGGCCATTCCATTCATGGCGTAGGTATCTAGGAGGGAAGAAATGCTGAATTACAAGTCAAACAGAGCCTTTAAAAATGGTCTGCATGTTCCCAATTTCTTTGCTTTTCAAAAAAAAACTGTTATGATGTCAGATATTTATTAAGATAAAAATAGCTACGTTTTTCCACACATTCTGTTGCAATCACGCTATATACATCCGTTATTTTTTTATTATTGAAGGAAACTAAAATTGTGTTGAAGCAATATTTGGGTCAATTTCAATACTGCTCAGATGATACCACATGGTAAAAAAATATCTGTCTTGCAACTTTAGTCTTTTTGCAGTTAAAATATCATATTTTATTTAGTTTGCCATAAATCTTTTTTTTATTTTTTTATAACGCTGTTGTATCATGCTAGGACATTCATGCAATGAGATTTAATACTAATTATATTTCTTTGTAATCTACAAACCTTGGCTTAGTTTCGTTTGCACATCCTTAGACAAATTCTTTGTTAAAAGTCATTTTAGTTAAGTTTTAGCCTCTCTAGATCAATCAGCTTAATTGTATATAATACCAAGTGTGAAACATGAGGAGACTAATGCTAAAACTGGACTTAACGTTTAACAAAGTTAGTCTTCGTCTCAGGATGTGCAAATGGAGGCAACCTGAACTCTTGATTTGTTTTTTTTGTTTTTTTTAAAGAGTTTATTATTTAAATATCATGTTTTATATACAAACCATTTGTAATTAATTAAGGATAGCTGTCTTGTCTTACAAATAAAAAAACAGACTGTTTAAACGCGGTACACAGTTGAATAAAAAGATTTTCAACAGCCCTAATGGTTGCTTAAACTCACCGATACTTTCAGCTTCTCCATGTTTGTAGAGCTCTTTTTCTGCTGCTTCGATGAGCTTGTGGCTGACATGGTTGTTAACCCTTATGCCGCTCACGCAGAGAGCGAGCACACCCAGGCTGTACTGGTAATAGTTGGTCAAAGGGCGGTGGCTGACTGCAAGACAGGAGAAGAAACAAAAATCATACTATTGTCCCAGTAAAACTTGAAGTTAAAGTTAGATATGTCAAAAATGTTGTTGTGTTTGTTGTCTAGTGTGTTCAGAAATATTTCCATTCTGAGAAGATTCAGAACAGTGAACTCTGACCCCATGTCACAGGACAGGCAAGCAGGTTTCTGCAAATGTTTTATAAAAACCAAACCGGCGAGGGGAAAATCTTACAGGCGATGTGATCTTTCTCCTGCTCCATCTGCTTCTTTAAGTGTGTCAACAGTGTCTCACTCTTGTCGTTTACAGTGAAACTGATGGTGTTGAGGTCATAGCAGGAGGACTTTAGCGCCAGACTGTACAGCGCCATGATGCCAGTCACAGCCTGGCTGTTTGCAAGTGAGCTGAGGGACAGCAGACAATGTTAAACACAGTGGAGCTTCATATTTTCATATAGAACATCAATTAAATATGAGTAAAAGTAAAACCAATAGTGTTTCCCAGTGGAAAATTACGTTTGAATGTCATCGTGCAGATCATTTTTCAGTTTGTTGAGATAATTTGTCTCTTTGGCTTGGTTGTGGTGGTGGGACAGTCGAAGAGCCAGGTGGATACTGGGATTGGGAAGCCCTTCCTGACTTTCCAGAGAGCCAAGGAGATTCTTGTTGAGTGACAGAAGCAACTCGGTGTTGGATCCCTCAGTATCTGGGAAATACATCATTTGCAAAAAAAAATAAAATAAAATAAGAACCTACAGGGATGTAACCAAATTTTCGCTGACATCAACAATAAGTTTTGAACCATTGCGAAACCTCAAAGAGCGATATCAGCAGTTCAAGTTAAGAGCATTCAGAGTAGATTATAGAATTATTCTGTCCAGATGAACTAAACCCAAATAAAGAACATAGCTGACGTAAAATCAGACAATTTTTCCCACCCTGCTGCTTGTCTTGTGATTGCTATCTTTTAAAGGTCCAGTTCTCTCCACATTTGTGTGGATCATCCTGAAAAATTGATAGTATGGTGCATTTGCACATGTGGTTACAATATTTAGATTTTTCCTAATTTTATGTGCAAAGATAGATACAAATTTTCACACCCTAAAAAGTGAACATATGACACAGTGAATCCTCACACCAAACCCCAATCCTTAATTGTTGTAGGTTAGAAATTGTGAGTCAGTTAATCCTTCTTCAGGTAGTTTAATATCAAGACCTTGAAAACTGCCAATTCCCAGGAGTGAAGATGATGAATGAAAGAAAATCTAAAGAAAGAGCTCAGCAAAAAAAAAAGCAATGCTCTCAATGTACCGGTTGGGTTAAACTTTGACCCTTACCTACGGTCATGAGATAAGGATCATTCTCGAGGCGACAGGATCCCATATGCAAGCGGCTCAAATGAACTTTCTTTATAGGGTGGACTCAGCCTTAGGGTTAGTGGCGTCATAAGCCAGCTAAAATGGTTTGAGCATTCAATCATAATGCTCTGTGAATAACTCCCTTTCCAAAGTTTTTGAAGCACTTCTCTCCAGGGGAGGACTTCATTGTTGAACATAATTTACCAGATGGCCAAAAAGTGTCTTCTAGCCTAGAAACACCTTAAGATGGCCCAGAATAAAGTGAGAGTTGCTGGGAGGAGAGATGTCTGGATTACTCTGTTTAATCTGTAACATCTCCAAGCATTTCTCTAATAAGCAGAAGATGATGGATGGATAGACCTTGGCAATGGGATTTGTCTCTTAAACTTACTATCACATGTTGATTGTGCTTGTTCAACTGAATAAAATAAATAAGATAAACAAGCAACAATAAAATCAAACTAATTTAATGCAAAACCCCATATGGACAATTATCAAACTCCAAGATCCACTCAGAGATTACTCTAGTTTTATTTGTATTGCATTGTACTACATGATTCCACAGGCAAGCAGACTCCTCAATACAGTACTGTAACAATTTCCTCTATATTGACTTTATTGACTATGTTACTTGCATTTTTTGCACACCTGCTAGAACTGCACAAGTTTTCTTTTTAATTTCTGCAGCTTACCTGTATTTTTTGCACCTTATTTACTTTTTAGGCAACTTATGTGCATTGCCAATTTTACGCTGCTAATGTACAACATGTCACTACCTCATGAACCATTGTACCATTTATTCACCATCATGTACTAACACTTGTCTTTAGTGTTGTCTTCTAATTACTGTTTAGATTAGAGATAATTAGGAATATCTTTTGTAGTTATTTATTATAGAATTTTTTTGTATTTACTGTTGTATTTACACTGTTTTGTTCTGTCTTGCACTTTTTGTACCGTGTTACACCGTGATCCTAAAGTAACGCTGTTTCGTTTCAATATGTACTTGTACGTAGCTAAAATGAAAATAAAATCTCTGACTCTCTGACTGATTAGATAAGAAATTTCTTGAGATTTTTTAATTTTTTTAAATTTCCTTTCATCCTTAAAATGTTTGCCCAAAATGTTTAGATCTTTCTTATAGTTTTGGAAAGATTCCAGCAACTGGATAAGCATTGCAGAAATAGAGCTTGAACATTTTGAAGATTTCAAAATATGAGAATTTCCTGCCTGGATTGAATCAAAGTCTAAGCAGGTTTAAAAAAATGGTAACTGTTTTTTAGGATGTAAATATATATCAAAATAACAAAAGAAAAAACAACTTACCGCATGGTTTGCTGTAGGCAAAGGCCAACAGTCCTGTAATAATTACTAAAGACAACATTCTGGCTGTCAAGTAAAACAAAAACAAAAATCTAATTAAAACAAATACACTTAATTGTCATCAAAGCATTCCACCTCATTAATAACAAATAATGTGAAAATATGAGCAAAATCCAGACAAACTATAATGTTACTTAAAACACTAAGCCATCATTGTAGCTGCACTGGATTTGCTGTTAACTTTAACAACCTAGTTGTAAACAGCAGCTTCTTTACCTTCAGACCGTTCAGGGTGAAGAATCAGAGCTGAGTGAGACAAAAACAGAGAGACAAATGCTTACACGGCTCCGGAGTCACATGACCCGTCATTTCAGATGACAAATCTCTGAAAAAAGTTGAAGAGTTCTCAAAGCCCTCAAGCTACATAAACAGGAAGTTGGAACAACGCGTTGAACAGTTAGATTGTTATGATTGGTTGGAGCTAGAGCCGGATGTCAAGCTGAGCCAATCAGCGTCAAGAGTTGGGTGGGCGATATCAGCGTCATTTTTTTAAAGTTAAAGACTTGACAGCTGACATTTTGACAAAGAAACAAAAATAACACGTAGCCAGTGAAGGTGTTTGTGTTGTTTACTCATCGTGTTGTCAATCATATTTGTACCGCGTGTTTATGCGGCATGGCTACATTTCCCATGAGCCTCCCGTGCGTCTCCACGTAGAGCACGCACCTTCCAGAACGTTGACGACTCTTCCAGCGTGGGTCTGTTGTTTTACTCGACGTCAGGTTGAGACGTCCTACTTTTAAAGCCCTTCAGACGCCACTCACAACACCGCGGGTCGTCTGGGAGCCGTTTCTGCCCAGCAGAGGTTAGTTGGTGACAGGTAATAGTTTGACCAGGTGGTGACGGTTCACGCCCGCGGAGGCGTCTCTTTAACTGGAGTTAAACAGGGAAACCCGCCGGAGAGACGAGCTAGCTAAACATCCACTACCAACGGCTGCGCGGGTTCACAGGTCAGCGCTTCAACTTATTGGTGTTTTTTATGAACTTGTGCAAATATTAGTCGCTTCAATGAGGGTTTTTTCCCCATGCATGTGCATTGCTAGTTTTAAATGAAGACAACAGCCTGGAGATAAACTGCGTGTTGTTTTGTTATTGTTGCGTATCTAATAACATGAGTTGTGTGTGTTTTTGTTTATTTTAATGCAGATCTGCTCCTGTTGGTAGACCCTCCCCAGCCTTGCCTCGGCTCCTGCAAAGGTTCTTCATGCCCATCCACTCCCCTCGGTCAGGGAGCTGGGGTGTCTGCCAGCCATGTATTCATTTTCAGGCCCTAGCAGTCTGCCGGACTTTGACCTGGGACCTCCCAGCACCTCTGATGGCCTTCAGAGACAGATAAGCTCAGACAGGTGAGCCACTGACTGGGCTTGGTTTGGATTTACCAAGAATGCATATAGATTTAAAATATTTGAACCTTAACCTGATGTATTTTGTTTTTCTTCTCCACAGTAGCTGGGAAATAAGACGCCTCCGTAAGAAAAGGAGACTGGATGATGAGTAAGTTAGCAATGTGCCACATATATTCATTGTATCTCTGCAACCTTTCCCCATTTTGTCATGTCAAAACCAACAAATTATACTTTTGTCACAGATCACCATAGAGTAGTAATTCAATGGGAAAAGTCTATGAACATAGATTTTTGTTTCACAAATTCTAGGTGTGCACCTTGTTCGGCCCTTCCAAATTAAAATTATGAGGTACTTTATGTTGGTAAATGTCACAAAATTCTTTTAAACAGACACATGTTGTTTTTTAAGTGTGACAAAATGCAAAAATGTTGAAAGGGTGAGAATACCTGGCAAGGAGAGAAATGTGTTGCATCTCACAATGTCTGCAGCTTCCACTCAGGAGTGTTATTGTATAATTTGTGCCTTGCCAGGGGTTGCAGTGCCAAAAAGCGAAGGCTAATGCCAGAGACTGAAGTGGACCTTTTAGAGAACAGTTGTCCTGCTCTGTCTGCACAGCAAGTCGCCCTTGCTCCTCAGCAGCCATGCTCAGCTCAACAGAGCCACGCTTTGCCTCAGCCCGCCTCTACCCTGCCCAGGTCTGATGTAGAGAGCTCCTGCATGGAGATCGAAGCAGCTCACAGAAAGCTGCAGGAAATTGAAGACAGGTATGGAGCAACTCTTATCTGCTTGTGAGATTAGATGTCGACTGCTCATGTTTGCAACAAGCTTTCCTTGATCTTTTTGGTTTGAGGGTTAAGCAAGTCAGGCATAAGATTACAATTTTTAGTAACTGTTTGAATTGCCAACTATTTTGGATCCTTTCTGCTCAGTAATGTAACACTTTAACGTTAAAGTTAGAAATTGAATATAATCTTTACTGGTTTATGATTAATAACTCCCAGATTTATGTTTGTGGCGAATTGTTGATCTATTGATCAGAACTGTCTTTCATTTAGATTCTTCTTCTGTGTGTATATATTTTTCTGTTGCTGTTTGTTTTAAACAAATCCCAGTTTAACTTGGCTTTGTGACAATTCAATGTTTTAAAGCTGCCAGAATGGAAAAAACACGTTCATTGCAATATTTTCTTTGATTTTATTGTTTTTGTTTGTTTAGGTGACTCAATCTTTTAGGGTTTTTGCTGTTACCCCATTTTACGTAATTAGGATTTTCTAAAAATGCCCTGTTTATTGTAGAGAAAGGTCAAAACTTTTTTGCAAATGTATAGTTTAATTTAAAAAGCTTTGGTAATCTTTAGGAGAAACTCCCTAATTTGTGGTTTAAGTCACTAGCCCTGGTTCATGCATGTAAGTAGTCAGATAATTAGACTGAAGTCCAAACTGCGTTTTATTTTTGCTTAGTTTTACTTGCACTCTGATAATACACATATTTGGAGTCCTGCAGTTTACCCCATTTATTTCAACCGAGATGTTTTGTTTCACTAATCGGTTCAGGTCGTTTTTATGCTCTTGACGATCCCATGTGAATTTACTCATTGTGATGTTGATGTGTGGCAGAATAATCCTCGAAGATGACGATGAGGATCTCGACGTAGAGCAGGTTCCACGGCGGCCGGTGCTGGTGATCTCGGACAGTTTGAAGGAGGGTCTGCAGCGCGGCATCAGTGACATCCTCCCACTAACTGTGGCCCAGTCTGTGTATGTGCTCCACGTTCATTAATATAATCCTTTGAAGCAGGGATGTGTACACCAACATTTGAAATTACTTGTGCTACTAACTGTATCTGCTTGTTCTCTTATGTTTCCCTTTTTAAATAACGGTTTAATAGAATAAATCATTTGGAAATAGTAGACATTGTTAATTTTTAAATAAAAAAATCCTAAACTTAGGTAGATTTTCTTTAGTAGGTTTTAAATATGCTTAGCTTTGTTGTGAGTTAATTAATTCGGTCTTCCATAAACTTTGATTTTGATTAATAAATAAACTGGCAATTATCCTCACAATAAATATCCTCCTCTTAAAATCAAAGCATCTAGTTTTGCTACCTTATCTGCTCTTTCATTATTGGAAGGTATAAAATTAAGCAGGTTTGGCAATGTTCATTATAAATTGTTATATATAGTGTTATTCTATGAGATATTAAGAGGTAATTACGTTTTAAAATATTTATATTTTTAGATATGTTTTCCTATAAGGCTTAGATTTCAAAGTAGATGTAAATGACTGAAACTCAGCTGTTTGAATATACACAAAATAAACACAGCCTTTTGTTTTGGTGAAGGTGTCCTCAGACTAGCTAAAGAAAAAAATGGCTGCATTTCCACAATTTTAGATATTCATGGACACATTTTTTTTTATTCTACAGGAGACTGTAACAATTATTCATCTGAAAGTTGTTTGATTTCCTGCCTGCTGCTCGTCTGTCCCCTCCCTCTCCCTCAGGAGTCCTTCTGGCATGGAGCTGGTCTTGTGGCGTCCTCCAGAAGATCCCTTCTGCCAGAGGCTCAAGGACTCGTTACAGAAGCAGCGTAAACAGCAAACAGTAAGCTGGCAGCTCCCAACTCCTTGTTCATCTCCCAGCCCTCCTCTCAGCCCTGCAGAGACGTGCGCCGCTCCCTTGTACCGGTTCCCTCTGCTCCAAAACTCGGGGGAGGAGGAGATGGAAATTTAACCTCTGAGCCAAAGTGACTGGACAAGCATTGCAGAAATAAGCTTATCTGTTGTGTTTTGATCTCCTGGTGATCTTGAGCTTGTTTGTGCAACATTCATGTTTTTCTGTGGACAGATAAACGGGGAATAACTTTGAACAGTGTTACTGAGAGAAACATGGAAGGCCTGCTGCCTTACAAACTTTAGCTCGTATGTTGGAGGCGTTCTGTACATACGTCTGACCAGCAGCACACGGATATAATGTAAATACGACTTGTTTTTGTTGACTATAAGTGTGCAGCACCTGGAGCTTCTCTGCACGCTTTAAGGATCAATGCAGAACACTAGAGGTCTGACTTTTTTTGTTTACAGTGTTTTTGTGACAATGGAGGAAGGATCCTACTCTGGTGGGGATATTTGCAAACATTTGTGACCTTTTGAATACTTTGTACTCTGCAGAGGCATTTTCTATGACTTCAATTTTGCATTTGTATATTGCCATAAAGCTTTGTTACTTTTGTTTAAAATAAAAACATGGTTCATGCAGAGACTTTTAACAGCTTTGTTTCTCTATAGTTATTTTATTTAAAGTGTGGGTTTACAGTACATGCATATAAAGACATTTTTTTGGTAAAACTAAATATCCCTGGCTTGTTTACAATGACTTACTCTTATCTGTGGGCGCAGATCTAAGTTTAAAATATCATTTCAGTTCTTGGATTGAAAAAATAAAACTATAATATAATTATTCATTTTAGGTGATTATGGCTTGCAGCTAACAAAATCTCAAACCTACTTTATTAAGAAAATTAGATTACAAATGAGCTGCTCCAGAAAATCTTAATTGTCCAGAAATAGTCTTACAGTTAATGCAACTATTAAAAACAATCTGCTGGCTATAAAGTTTTCCAGCAGATTTTTACCAGGGGGGTAAGTTCTTCTGTTTCAACTGTGTTACGCTACTCCCTACCTTCCAGCAGGATATTTTACAGCACTTGTCTAGTTTTATGGAGATGCTGATTTTATTCTCCGGTACGACTTGGCACCAGCTCACACAACCAAAGTACGAAATTACTGTTTTAATGATCAATGCTGGCATCTATAGAGTATTAATAAGACCATGTGCTTAAAAAGCCAAAAATAAAGCTGAAGCTAATATATTGTTGTTTTTTTGCATATTTTTTAAAAATATCACTTTATCATGACAAAAAATGTAGCGCCTCTGTTTCTTCTCTGGGGTTTTACTGCAGTTTGCAGACCTATATGGCTCCTGGTCATAAATAACCAATCCGAACCAGGAGGGCCTGAACACTGTTAACACTCGCTGTTCACGTCATCCTGTAGCATTATCTGCATAAAGCTTTTATTCTGTTACTACTGATGTGTTGTTAAATTATAAAAAGGACTTGATTAAGTGATACTACTAGAAAAGAGAACAGTAATTTAGAAAAACCAGCATCATTCCTAATTATTACTCGGTAATAAACACTGCTGTAGTGATCACGGCCCTGCTTGATGGATTAAACCTGCTAAATAGAAATTGCTACGTTGATTAAATGCTAAAACAGGCTGATTGTGTTGGTAGTGCATTTATCTGAGATTTCAGATATTTGTTTTCGCTGAAATTAGACCGATATCCAATAATGTCTGATCGGGACATCCCTGCCAGTAAGCATGGCCACCAATAAAGGCAGATAAAAACACAGTAAGTTGTTTTTCAACCGTTTACACAGCAGGAACAAAGCCAGCAATCTTAAGCAACGCAAAAAAAAATAAGCATGTTGACATTAAGACTTTCCTGCTGCCTCTGATTGGTTGTTTCTAACCAGTGGTGAGTATTTCTGCCAACTGCAGTAAGAGGACACAAAGAAATAAGTTCCATTTTCTTTGCCAACTATCTGTCTTGTACTGGTATGATGTTTTAACAAGACTAGAAATAGACATTTTTCTTTGAATAAAAGTGACTTACTGCTGCTTTAAGGCAACCTGGGTTATCTTAGAGCTTCAATGCCAAACTGGAATAAGGAGCACGGAAACACTACTGGGAATTATTTCTGTAGTTTTTAGTTTTTTATTTGAGTAGTGTAATTTTCTGAAAATCTGACATAGTTTTTCTTTAGCCTCATAAAATGTACAAAAATAACCACTAAAATGTATAAACCGTTTTGAAAAATTAATCTACATATGACTGTCAAGTTTTGTAATTAAATCACTAGAACAAAGATGTAAATGAAAAAATTATCGAAGGATATTTCGATTTAAAGACTGGTTGTTCTCCTACATGTTAAAAATTAATTTGTAATTTTAAGATGTTGCCTGTAGCATTTTTAATACGTAAAGATAGATTCAGTCTCTATGATATCATGAAAACTGGTCTCAGGTTTATCTTTAGTTCTGCTACCTTGGTCAGAACTAAAATATAATTGTCGAATTAAAGCTGACACGATTTCTGGTTGAATCCAGTTAGACAAATATTCCTTTCTTCCCAGTAGATCTATCAGTCATGATGTCTTTATTTAATTTGAACGTAGCATATGTGATAAAGTATTACACAAGGGTTTTCACTCATACATGAAAATTATATTAGGTTATTTAACAAAAGTCACATGATTTTATTTACAGTTCTCAACTCATTCACCTTTCGTTGTTAAAGACCTCATTTCCTCATCACAGATGAATATGACCTCCGTGCCCGCAGGCTGCATTATGTCACTGTGACCTGCCTTTTATTCTTCTATCACATGCAGATATAAAGGTGAGTGGGTCATAATCACCGCCACAGGACGGCTTTAAGATACAAAGATTATATATTTTGTGCTTGCGAAGTAATGTCCCTAAAGGATGCATTTACACAAAAAAATTACGTCACGGAAGTCAGTAGATTTTAAATTTGTATCCGTAAAAAATAAAAATAAAAATGCCACACCTTCCCTACACTTCACAATTTTGCCCTAATTTGTGTCTTTCTATTATAAAATACAAATAAACATTCATTTAGTGCTTTTCCAGGATACTGACAAATTGAGACTCTTTAAACCACACAAGGTAACAAGAGCATTCGGGTTTAATGCCTTGCCCAGGGGAATATCATCATGGGGCAGAATCAAACCTTCAACATATGGATTTCAAGCTGACTACAAGAAAGTTTGTGGTTGCGAAGTAAAAAAAGAAATGTTGGTGTAAATACTTTTGCTGCCCCCTGTCAATCCTGTTATCATACTCTAAAGTCAAAAGTCCTCAAAACTCTGGAAAGTTCCTACTCCATTTTGTCAGAGGAGATATTGAAACAAAAAAGCTGAGAGTGTCTGAAAAAAAACCTGAGTTTCAAGCTGGAGCTGATTCAATCTGCTCTGCAGGTACTGTAGCGGAGGTTAAACAAAGAGATGTCTAAACGTAGCCTGGCGAGATGCAAGTGAGAGCAAACACCTTCCTGAGATTCCTTAAGGAAAAGAGAAAAGGACTGGTGGGAACAGCGCTTGTGTGTTTAGTGAAGAAATGGGTATAAAAGAGCTGAAAGCTAACACAGCATTTACCTTTGCACCTCCTTTTGTGTTTCCATCAGAGCACGTTCCTTTAATATTTGACGTATTCCTGGAAAGGAATCCTGCTTACCCTTAAAAAAGCTTCACATCCATGAGAAGATATGGATTTAAATGTATAGTTAATGTTTTATCTACTGCACGGATACGGGGTAAGACAATACTCTGTACAAGACCTGTTACTGTATTGTTTATGATTTACAGACAGAGAGAGGAGTTACCTAAGCAGAAAGTATTTTTCTGTGTGCAACCAACACAAGCAACACATGCATGAGACATGATGTGAGGGTGAAGATCTCAATCACCTCTCCAGATCGGCTGTCAGTTGGTTTGCAAAGCCATCTGCGAGACGAGAAGCGGCGCGCTGCTTCCACTCAGCCTTTCTCATCTGAAGCCACCTCAATTCCTTCTTCTTTTGTCTTTAGCTGCCTGCAAAGAGCCGCTCGTTACTCGGTCCCTTGAGCATATTTGAGTCTGCGCAGCTCCTCAAATTGCTCCTGAATAATTGTTAGTAGAAAAGCATTTAACCAAATGTGTAAAAATGTCTGAGTGCATTAAAAAGTGCTTCAGACTATGTAAAGTTCACACCTGGATAAGATATATGTTTGAAGAAATTAAAGCTCGAGCTTTCTCTTCCTCCAGCTGTTGATTGTGGCTCATTTCTTGACGCTTAAACGTATAAACACAGATACATGTACACTGTCTCAAAAAGGTTTTCATCACTCATATTTGTTTTTAACATTTGGTAATGCTCCAAAGCAGATTTGAATGGATTTTTCGAGGATCTAATGGAATAAATCAAGACAATAATGGCATGATTGTGAAATGGAATTAAAATGATGCTTTCTATTTATAATAAAGATAAAAACAGTTAACCTGAGACAAAAACCTGATAAGTGTGGCATGCTTTTATATTTAGCCACTTTTACTTCTTGATATCCAAGGGTGGAAACCATGAGAAGAGATAGAAGACTAAACATTTTCAACAATTTACACATAACACTCCAAGATACACTGTTCCAATACAAAACCTCAGGTGACAAGAAAATCTCTGTTGGGTGAATCATGCAGCGGGAGTGTTTTCATTGGTATAACCATAGAAACTGGCCAAAGCCAACGGGGATGTATGGATGTTGTCAGAAGCAGAAAAACACTGAAGATTTTGTTGTGGGTTCACAAAACATGTGTTCATAGATACTCTGTCCATTCTGTCTGACTGAGCCTGATCTCATTTGCTAAGAAAAATGGGCAACAGAGACATGAACTGGAATACATACCCCTGCAAAAGATGCAAAAAAATGATTTGGAAACTAGGATTTTGATACAAACGTTCAGAGAAACTTGCCTTCCAGTCATGCTGTTCAAAAATGAGATGCAACCATAACTGCAGCAATGTTTTTCAGAATTTTTAATTACTGAAAATATGGATAATCAAAGGAAAACTATACTATGCGATGAATGATGAACCAAAATCTCCTAAAATACATTAAAGTTTGTGCAGCACAGCTTAATATGAAATGTATAAGGGGTATGAATAGTTTTGCTAGGCCCCTCACACTGGGCCTAGCAAAAGTATTCCCAGCTCCTACAAACTGGATAAGTTTTGTCGTGTGCTTCTTGCAGCTGTCTGCAGAGCTGCAGCTCCCTCTTCAGATTTTCTCTTTCTGCTAGCAGAAACTCACTCTGCGGGTGTAAAGCCATCAGCTGCAGCTCATTCTTCGATGTTTGGTCCATTGTTTCTACCTTGAGCCTAAATCTTCCCTGTTCTTTATAAAAATGTATTAATAAATTAATGAAAGGTTTCCATTTAGTAGTTTTAGAATAATGTATAAAGCTATATTGAGAAAAGGAAAACAACCTTGACCTAATTGTAACCAGGCGCCAGAAAACACATCTTTTGCTTTTAGAATAAATTTCCATTTTGTATGGACTGAGGTGACAAAATAAACTGTGGCCTGTTGTGCCTAAAAACATAATCAGGACCCTTTTTTAATTATTAAAATATTGCTGGCTTACAATGAAAACTGGTGAAGACCAAACAATAAGTAATGAAGTTTCTTGACAAAAAATGTGATTAAATTCAAAATTTGAAGGCATTGGTATATAATTTTTACAACTTTGATAGTGAAAGAAGAACATTTTACCTCCTGAGTCTGATCTATTTTCTCCATCTGTTGCTGCTCACATGCACGTCTGCTTAGCGGTGAGCTCGCCGCCTCTGTGGTCCTCAGAAGCTCCTCGTGAACCTCCTCCAACTGCTGCTCTAACAAAAGTCAAAGATGTTTAAAAAATAATTCATAACACATAAAATATATGTATGATCTTCTGCATAAAATAAAAGAATGCTCGTCATTTTGTCAATGCTACAAGAAATCTTCACTAAAATGGCAGCATGAGCTGAGTTATGTAATACTCATTCGACATGTTTTATCTGTGATTGTATTTGAATTTGTTTCAATGTCAGACGGTTTCTGGTTCTGCAGCTCTTCCTCTCTGAGAGACTTCATCTTCTCCCTCAAATGTTGCTGTTCAACAAGGAGTTCTGTTTTAACTCTGTCCAGCTCTTGATCCATCTCTTCGCGCTCCAGCGCTGACATTTTAACTCGACTCTTTGTGGGAAAAAAGATACAACAACAAAAGCTATCAGATTAGACAAGCGCAACGAAGATTGGAAGGATTTCTTAATAAAGTAGGTTTTTAGTCCTCGGTTCAAGCAGAGCCCATCTTTCGGACATGATTCTGCCTGCCTCCGTAGTTGCTGCAGCTGGTACCTACACATCATAGCAATGCTTCACCGTTTGAGAACTTAAAACACAACCTTGTTGTTGGAACAAAGTTTTTCTCTGAGCTGCTGTTCCTCAGAGCGAGCTTCTCTACTCGTTCTGCATCTCCTCTGTGTCTGCAGAGAGTTTTTCTAACTCCTGAAAGGCTTGCTGAGACAAAAAACAGTAAATTTGGGATTAAACTGAGAGTTTTAATCTGATGTTCTGCATTGAACCTGGCAGCACACATTTTCTTTTCTGTCTGAGTTCAGTGAGATGGAGCTCAACTTCTTTAAGCTGAATCCACTTTAATCTTAGTTTCTTTTTTCTCTTTCTCACATTTCTAAACCCAAAAACCAAAGAGACAAACGACCACAATCGTGCAGAACCAGAATGTGTTCTTACGAATATTGGAAAAAAGTGAGTTTTTTGCTTGAATTATTCTTATTCTTACACGTCAGAGGTCAAAGACTTCGTCTTTCATGTTGCTATAATCTGGCAATCGCATCTCTGATGTCGTCACAGGAGTGGACGTCCTGATGCAGCCTTCAGTGTTTTGTTTGCTGTCTTCATTATCACTCAAAAATAAATAAATCTGAGAAATCCAAAAACACACAAGTACTGTACTTTTAGTAAAAGACACAGTTTCTTCTGAAGCTGTGTCGTCCCTGTGGTCGACGTAGCTGTTGTTTTGTTTGACCGAATCCTCATTGAAGGGGCAACAACAACCTTGTGAGGGAATCAAAAAGGTCACCAAAAAATGTATTATACAATTTATTTTGCATCCAGCATTTCTTGTCCAGCATGATTCCTTTTTGCTTACTTAGGAACCTACCTGTCCAGTGATGTGATGCTGAGGTCTGCATCAATATTGCTGTCATTGTTTATTAATGGGAAGCCAATATGGAATCCACTTTTGTATTTAAAGAAGAGGAAAAACCTGGACTTTATGGGTGGTGTTTTTCATTAAAAGTTTTGTGCAAGCAGAGGTATTTTATTTTGCATAAAACTTTGTCAAATAAAAATTTAGAAAGTCATAAGGATTGCATTTTAGGAGATGTCGATCTGTAGAAGGTGAACATTTATTCCTTTTAATTGTCTCCACCTGAGATAATTCAGAAGATGCATGAAGGCATCTTGTTGCCAGACAGTACCTAAAGCACATCTCCTGCAGTCTCCATTCCTCTGCAGTATCTGGTTTCTCTATCCAACTCCTGCATTCTCATCATCTTGTGACATATTTTCTCCAGAGCATCCAGAAAGAAACAGTCTCTCCTCATTTCTTGTAACAGATTTGTTTGACTGAAAACCATGAGCCATCACATTCTCACTCATTTGTGATTCGCTTTTTTGAGGACTTTGCCCATTTGGATCGGTGTCAGAGATTTCTGTCCTGTTTATCCCATCCTCCCTTTTTGAATGCAGACAAGTCTACCATTTCTTCTTTGAAGCATCTTATAAAGTCTTCAGTGAAGAAAAGTTCTGAAAGAGGCCATGTCTCTCTAGTAATCTGCCCATCCCTACAATCCTCACCAGAAAGACTCTGGGTGACCTGATCTGGTCAAGGTTTAGTTCCCTCTTTGCTCCTGAGCACTATATTCAGACTTCCTTGGGTTGTCTTGTGATGAAGAAACATCACAGCAGGTCAGTGTATTTACTAGAGAAGAGATGAGAATATTATAAATCTTATTCATTTAGACTGTATAGGACAAACTGCAGATGTATAAGGCAGAACTATGTTACAAAGCATTCATTTGAACACTTTAAACATAAAAAACAAACAACAACAAAACAACAAAACAACAACAAAAAAACAAAACAACAAAGCCAGAACAACTATCAAAATAAGTGGCTGAGAATCTCATAGAAACTGTAGGGGAGCCCTGGTTAGATGAGGCCAAAACTGAGCTACGAGTAAAATATTGTGGTGAAAAACTAAAACTTTCAATCCCAAAGAGACAATCCCTACAATGAAAAAAGGAAAATGTCTCCAGATGTGACAAGCTTGTGGAGACCCTTACCAATATTTTTAGCTGGTATTGCATGAAAAAAGTCCGGCAAAGTATTGAATCAGTTGCTTAGATTAGAAATAAAAACTTTATTGACATCCTGATAATGTTAAGTTTACTGGTATGTATTTTGAATTTTGAATTAATTTGGTTTGAAATACATTTAGACAAAAGTTTTAAAAGGTTTCATAAAAATATATCACTTGCATTTCTTTTATACAGTATGCAGCAAGGCAAGGTCAGAGATTTTTATCACTTGTCTGAATCGTTCTTCTGTGTCCTGTATCTTTGCTTAGAAACACTTTTCATCCCTTTGTCAAAGAAAACTATATTTGCTGTGAATGATTGGCAAGTTTGAGGATGTTGTCTCTCCCATTTGTGTCTGTAAAGGGGAAAAAAAATTTGTACAATTTTAACATGTTATAATTCTTCATCCCTGATTCTCTGACGTCTGTATGTACCCAGTACTGACTTACTGATTCACTTGTTTCTTATTTTGGGTTTTCTCTGAGTCTCATATAAATTGCAGCCTCTTCTCCGTTTGTTAGTGTTGAGACCAAAATGTATTAGGGGCTCGTCCAGGATAGTTAGACTGGATGATGTGCTGCTTGTACTGGTGGTTAGCTTTTCCTGATCAATAGGATTTCTGGTGGGGACCTAGCTGGCTCCTGGGCTTTTAAGGTTTTTTTCCTTTTCCTGCTGTTGGCAGGCAGGTCTGATTGTGACAATAACTGATAATGGTCTGATTGTGCAAAACCTTTGCAGAGTTTTCCTTTGGTCACATTTTGACGTTTAATTGAATCCAGCCGCTGAATATGAGTCCTTGTCCTGCTTATATCTTCTCATCTGAGCCTCTTTCTGCAGGACTCTTCCTTTTTACTCAGCAATTCGTTCAGTCTCTTTGTCCCCAAAGTGTGTACCTCCTCGAAATCTGTTGCATTGTGGCCTTTAGAAAGTGCTATATTTTTTATCGGTGGTGCAGGTCGTGGGACCTAAACTGCCTTATGCTGTCATACATACACCGGTAATTAAAATATCAGGCAAAGCTTTTGGGGAAGAACTTTGATCACTATTCATATTGTTGGAAAATCATGACACCACTGTCACAGAAAAACATTTTATGAGCTTGTGTTCTCAAACCAAAAATATTCTACAATCAATCAGGAGAAATGGGAAGGATATTTTTTCCCCACATCAACGCATCCTGCACAACAGGAAAAAAATGACACGTGAATCTTAAGGACTCTATCAAAAGCACATTTTATTGTGTTAAGACAGTTTTTGGCCAAATTACAGGTTGCCTCAGGGTTAACTCATTTATACAAAATCAGTTTGAGTTTAGAGTTAAAAGTAAAACCTTTAAGTTCTTTTAGTAATTTCTATACAGATACGTCATAGTTAGTTTAGTAGAACTATTAATAATTTTACTAGATCATTATCTTATCACAAAATATTCACGCAAGTTGACTAGATGGTAGTTACAATTACCTCCAGCCATGATTTCTACATTCCTAACAATAATTTAAAACAAATACTAACTAATTTATTAAAACTCTTGTCACCATAGACTCGTAGTGCACAGGTCAGGAGACTCGTTCCCTTATTCAGTCAGTTAAAGGCAAAAAGACTCCGTGTATCTTTGTGTGCTGATCCCAGATCAGCAAGTTCACGAACAGTGAAGGATTTATGATTTGATGTCAAAACAGCAGCAGCTGAGCCAGTCTTCTGTGGCTGCAGCTGACTGTGGGTGAAACAGGAACCAGCCCTGTCTGCCCTTAACCACCTTTACTCGCCTGTCAGCTGAACCCACCCAGAGATCCTCACAAACTCACTCCAGTCTCAGATATGGAAATCCCTCTGGTAGCATTAGAGCCACTAGTGATGAAAAGAAGGGTGGTGGGATTCGAGTAAGAAATAACACATTGCACATTACTGGTAATTAATAAAGTGACGAGGGGAGACCTTTTCCAATTATACAATGACCGAGGGGTTACTGTGAGTGAGCACCAGAAGACAAGGTAAAAAACATGCACAGAGGAGAGATTTACAAACATCATTTCAGGTTATTTGCCTTAGTTTTTACTCCACCGATTCTCAATCTTTTTCCGTTTTAACTCAGTTTTCTTTATTTGTGACCGTTGGCACAAGGTAACACAGGTGCTCAGAGGTCAATGAAAGAAAATCCCAAATAATAAAATTTTGTTTTGCTTTTAGGTTTGGATAAACTTTTGAGAACACTAAACTATTTAACTCTGACAAATGAAATCTATACAGTGGGCTCCAAATGTGCCAGTTTTTATCAGCAAGTTAAAGCGATGCCTTCACATGACATTCCTTCATAACCTAAAAGCAAACCCTTCTTTACGTCTGCACGTCCACTGTTTTACATCACTTATTGATTACTTACTGGTTATAGGGTATGATAATAATTATAGGGTAGATACAATTGTCAGATCTAAACTGAGCTGGGAAATACTGTTAAATTCAACTACAGCATTAAGTGGTTTCAAAGGGCCTAATGAAGAGTTCAATAAATGTGAAATTGTATGTTAGAAAACCCACTGTGTGCCACCTAAAAGCTTCACCCACTCCTGTGTAATTTAGCTAATGACCTTCACAGAAGAAAAAAACTATTTGAAGATTCTTTGGACGACTAAAAAAAACAGAGCAGAGAGGCAACTTTGATTAAAATATGTATATAAAGTGTCAGTCGAAGATCCTTTTTCTCCGCTTGCATAAACAGGTCTATCAATAACAAAAACTGTGTGTCTGCAGGCATGTGTGGAAACACCAACTTTCACTCCAAACAAAATTGGTTTCTGGCATATCAGTTAAATAAATCAAAAAACTGTATTTGTACAAAGTCTGACTGCTAAATACTTGCAATATTATTTATTCATTTAATATATATTAATAGAGTTCTTACATTTCAAACTATTCATTTCAAAATTCAGTTTTCCTCTAATAATTTGCTTATAATTGCACTTGAACTGTCTGATTAGCTTTTTTTTCTGTTCAGCACATACGTTTGGGTTTTACACATATTATCTTTATGTCTTACCAGCTCTTCTTTTTCAAATAACCTGAAGTTAATCTTTATGTAAACAGCGAGCAATTTTAGGTTTTATAGTTTAGTTTTCACTGAGATAACAGGTTTTACTGAATGGTATGAGGACGCTCGTCTGTAAATGGAAATACCGTCATGTGCATTAAACACTGTCGTGTTTCCATATTGGTGTGGCTCCAAATAATATTTTCACACTAATAGAAAATCTCCCTTTACTGTATATGAGCTTCTGTCCAGCTGTTGGTAATTTGTGGAGCACAAAAGTATCAGCACTGCTGAGGGAACACCCTGGTTTTAAGTAGAAAATAATGCAAAGGTAACTTTTTGGAGGTAATGTGTAATTAGTTATTGTGTGAAACCCACACTCCTAAAAGGTCCATGTGGTGCTTGTAAGTCGGTTTTGTTCGGCTTCCTGTTCGGAGAGGTCGCTGTCATCCAGGTCGAGCTAAAAGATGTTGGGACAGATGCTCCAGTCCTCTCTGTCCTTCGACTCCCAGTAACCTCCCTTGTACACAAAGTTTGTCTCTCCTGTGACCGAGTCCCTCCTCTGGTGAAACCACAGCGGCTGGTAGCTTTCATAGTCTCTACCTAAAGAAGAAGCACAGATTTTACTTTAGAACTTCCCACACCAGAAGCCACACTCAACAAAAAATACTGTGAGATACAGAAAATGTGTTTAGATGAGAGGCAACCGGTGTCTGTTTGCTACATTTGGGTGAGCTCCAAATGTTCACCAAGATGGAAAATTGGGAAATTTTTAACAAACAATATAGAAAAGTAAATAAACAAAACAGAACCTTATTTATTGAATCATTTTAAACTATCAAAAAAAAGGAGGAGAAACTGTATCTTTCTGATGTGCGAGTTAAGAAACAAACAAATCTTTTAACAACTCTGACTCAAATAAACAGAGAACCATAAATCGTGCATTTTTCTTAAAAGGATTTACATCCTTTTTTCCACATTTTTGTACATTACAACAAACAACCCTCATTGCTGGAGATAAACAACAAACTTCGCTGAGATTGTAGACCACCACAGAAAATTCAAGGGTTCTACATTCCAGTACCAACGATGATCTGAAAAGTGTGGCTGGCATTGTGGTTCCTGCAACTCCATCAGCGTTAATGTGGGCCTATTATCTCCCTATTTATTAAATAAGTTCCTTACATGGTCTGTCAGGTTAGATGGACAGCCTGATCTTTGTAAGTTTGCAGCTTTGCAAAGCTTTTTCTTTTAGTACAGTACGTGATAGATCTAACACTTCTCCATGGTTTAATGGAGTCAGACATGTTTTTTTTAGCACTAACTGATTAAAAAGCGGACTGAAAATGTTTTTCCCAGCAAAATATTACGGAAACTGAATATCCACATCATTGCTTGGCACAAATATAGGCTACTTTGTATTAATAAATCAAAATAAAGGTACAGGGAATGTTCTTGTTGTAATGTTATAAAATGTGAAAAGGTTCCAGGTGTATGAATGCTTCTGCAAAGCTATGCACTCATGTTTAAGTCAGCACGTTTCTGAAGCCAGCTCTGAATGAAAATGCACTCTAATGCAGGAAAAAAAAAGTCATGTGTTTTCCTGAGTTTTTATTTTAAGAAACTTGACATGAGAAGAGTGTCATGCAGATCCAGAAGGCAAAGAACACAGAGGACACTCAAAAGGATGAAGGAGTGCGTCTGATGCACGAAAGAGGGGCGCGGGACAATCCCCACTCACCAGAGTCATCATCACACTCTGACCATCAACAGCGGGAGGAAAAGAAAGACAAGTCATGGGTATATGGAATAATATCCTGCATTTTTCCAACAGGGACACACAAGTTAATAGCTCCATTTGTGCGTTAGGGGTTTTCAAAATTAAATTCAACCTTCAAAAATTACTCTTCAAGCACTTTATTAATTAAAAAAGGTTTCACAGCCACTTTTTATGAAACATTGCCTGGGATATGCCTTTAAAATACCTGCTATAAATGACGTACCATCATCCAACGCATCAGTGGCCTCTGCTTCCCTCCGTCTCCTCGCAGCCCTTTGTTTCTCTTCGAGCCTCTGTTTTTCTGAGTTGGCCTCGTCCCAGCGGCCCTCCTCCATCAACCTCTGGTCGGGTCTCAGCCGGCTATCGGTCAGCGCCACCCCGTCCTCCGGCTCGTTCAGGGTCAGCGCCAGAGCCGAGAAGTGGTACATGTTCTCAGCGTTTTCCCTGACAAAGTGAAGAGTCACATTGTGACGTTTTACATTCAATAATATCGACCGGACATTGCATCCTTTCCCATGAGAGCCACGACTCATAAGCAGCAGTCGTCTGATTTATGGAGCAGATGCTTACGGTAGAGGGTATTTCTTCCACAGGAGTTTGGGGGATAAGGTCTGATAGACAGTCTTCTGCTTTCCTTCTGATCCGCTGCCCCCTCGACTGCTCTGAATGATCTTTGCACTTTCTATTTTATCATCCCACGTACCGGAGAGGATGTAATGAGCCTGGCCTCCACCGTCTGCTACCATACCTGTTACCTGCAGGTGGGGATATGAAGTAAACTGTTTTCCTAGTCCTAAAACATCAGAGAAGATTACAACAAATCTTTACAAAGAGTAAGACTGTATGGCTCTATGAAAACTGTTTAAACTCTAAAGAGGCTTTATTGATTTAGATTTAGAGCAAGGTTCATAAGTGCGGTTAAAACCCCCCAAAACAAACTGCTTTGTACATCCAATCTCTACCTTGCATAAGACTATACTGTGTGTCTATTCTTTGCATAAAATCTTAAGTCAGGTTAATTTGTGTAAATCGTGCATGTCTAGTCTTTAATCTAAACCAGGGGTCTTCAACGTTTTCCAGGCCAAGGACCCCCAAACTGATGGCGAGAGCGGGGACCCCCTAATTATATATATATATATATATATATATATATAAATATCAAGAATCAAGAATCAGTTTATTTATATAGCGCCAATTTACAACAGGTGTCGTCTCAAGGCACTTCACAGAAAATCAATTAAAATGAAAGATACATTCTAAAAAAAAAAAGTTTCCAATCTAAGGAACCCCAGCAGATTGCATCGAGTCATTGACTTGCAGCATTCACTCCTCTGGAATCAGCAGGCAGAATCATGGCTTGTGTTGTTGTTGACTTTACAGCAATCCCTCATACTGAGCATGCATGTAGCGACAGTGGAGAGGAAAAACTCCCCTTTAACAGGAAGAAACCTCCAGCAGAACCAGGCTCAGTACAAGCAGCCATCTACCACGACCGACTGGGGGTTTGAAAAGACAGAAAGCTAAATTAGAAGCACAGGATACTGAAATAAAAGAGTTTATAGCAGC
>JAVLVB010000003.1:3224105-3243241 GCA_032876305.1 Orestias chungarensis
AGCAATCCCTCATACTGAGCATGCATGTAGCGACAGTGGAGAGGAAAAACTCCCCTTTAACAGGAAGAAACCTCCAGCAGAACCAGGCTCAGTACAAGCAGCCATCTACCACGACCGACTGGGGGTTTGAAAAGACAGAAAGCTAAATTAGAAGCACAGGATACTGAAATAAAAGAGTTTATAGCAGCAGTTGTAGAACATCACTGGAAGCATCTCAGCCCATGTTCTCATCCAAGAAGCTGTCTCAGCTAACAGAACGCCAGCCCAGGTGTGGTTACTATGGAGAGAAGAACACTAAGAGATAACAAAAGGTTAACAAGGTTGAAATAACGGTAACTAAGTAGATTGGACAAAGGAAGAAAGTAGCAGAGAGAGAAGTGGTCAGATTGTCCTCCAGCAGTCTAAGCCTATATCAGCATAACAATAGAAAAACTTAAATAACTTAACCCATCCTTAGCCAACAGTTTGAGGTATGATTTTATGTCGCCTATTCTGGCCCCTGGCAAACATTTGACTATGGTTGCAGGTTTCTCTAAAGCAACGTTTCTGACTATGGAGCTGCCAATTACCAGAGTCTGTTTCTCAGCGGGTGTATTGCTGAGTGGGGAAAATCGGTTTGAAACGTTAACAGGTTGGTGGTGAGCCCTAGGCTGGGTTCTGGGACTATGCTTTCTACGTACAGTCACCCAGCCAGGCTGATTTCCCAGCTGTGTGGGAACTGCTGGAGGATCATTAGGGCAACCTGTTCTTGTTGGCTCCACGCTAGCTAACAGGCCTCGGGTATCTGCGGGTGTTTCAATAGCACGGAGCCGAGCTTCCAATTCACACACCCTCGCCTCCAAAGCTAAAAAAATGCTACATTTAATGCACGTACCATTATCTCTAAAGGAGGCAGAGGAATAAGTAAACATCTGACACACAGAGCAGGAAAGAAGAGAAGCAGAGGGAGAAGCCATAGTACCACTAGAAGCTAAGCTAACTAAGCCAGCGAGTGCTCACTACACAAAAAAAGGTCAGTTTAGAACAATAACGGTTTCTAAGAACTTCAGTCAAGCAACATATATATATATATATATATATATATATATATATATATATATATATATATATATATATATATATATATTATTCTTAATATATATAAGCAATGTCTATTACATATAACGAAAGTAATTTTGCCCAGAAAGTATTAAAGTATTTCTGATTCTGATTCCTTGTGATGGGGAGGTGTTGTGAATGAAACGGTGCTGAGCTTGAAAGAACTCCTGTGTGTTGCTGAATGTGTGCATTGATGACTGAATGACATCTTCTGGCTCAATTTATCTGTTTACTACAGTTAGTTGAATTTATGCTAATGTTTATTTAAAGACATTTCAGTTAGTGGAAAAAAATTGCAATAGCTGTTTTCTGAATAGATTGTTCCACCTGTGGATCACAGCAGATCCACCAGAGTTACTTTGGCCCTACTGGCAGATCAATGTCAGTTTAGGATATGACTTTATAATCTAGCATTGTTTTAAACTTTTCTCCATCTTTTTTCCTGATGTGTCTCTTGTTCTCTGTGCTCACTGTGACAAACCTTTATGGCCTTCCAAGATAAGTTGTGATTATGGTTTTTTTATGTTCTGTGTTGATCTATTTCTCAGTAAGTCTAAGTTAAACACGTTTTGATTTGTGGGTGTAACGTCACAAAATGTGAAGAGGTTTGGCAAGACGCCACATGTTTTTCAATATATACCAGCAGGTGGCGGCGTTATACAAAACTACCTCCAAATGTTTGATCACAAGCAGAAGCAAAGCGTGTAATGTTAACCTTTTACCTTTCGTGGGACATCCCTGGAGAAATAACTGTAAGGTGAAAACTTCAGCTGGCAGGTCTCCTTCGTCCTGTTATTGACTATCTCGATGTCTCCCGACTGAGTGAACACATACCAAACATTATGAGACAGGAAAGCACTATCAAAATTGTATCGTCAGTAAACAAATCTTCATCTGAAAGTAATCATCTGCTTGAAGCTGTGATGAATAAGGATGGTTTTCTTTCTGCCGACCTGCAAAGTCTCAAAAGACCTGTTTAATCCCTTCTATTAATCCTCTTGATGCTATAACACAGCCATAAGTGATACTAATGCACTTCCAATTAACAAGACAATATTTTTTTGCCCAGGTCTGATCAGAAAATATTAAACTACCAGATTTCCCGTTTGTAAAGCTGCAGCCATGCTGATTCTCATATTTTAATGCCTGCTGGCTCATGCTGAGATATACTTTAGCTAAATGTAAACAAATACATCACGGTATATGTTGGGTACGCTGTGTCTGACAGTATTGTAATTAGTTTCAATGTCTGAAACACTTTAAAGAAATACTGACTAGATTCAGATGGGATATATGTAGATTATTTAAGAACAGTCTATAAATATAAAAATAAATACATAATCATGCCAGCATATTGCTACTAGACTAATGGGTAGCTGTTTAAAATCTAAAACAATCTGAATGAGAAGTTTTGTAGTGGGAATTAAATATCAAAGACATAATCTAACTTTTTCTGAATTGTATTTATTTATTTATTAGGAAATTAGGAATAAAGTATGGAAATTAAACCTTTCTCCATAGTATTTTTTTTCCAAACGTATCTAGACTTTGAAAATGATCAAATCAAATTCCAAACTTCACTAGACCTCACAGAAACCCAGTTTCCTGATCAGTCGGGCTATGGCAATGTAGACGTATCAAACTATTAAACTGTGTGTGCTACAGAGCCTTCCTACTGCGGTATGCATTACCAGTCGGCTTTGCGCCAATTAAGCCTTGCCCAATCCCAGTTTGCTGCAGAAACAAGTCCCCTTGGATGCAGGCCTATCCTGTTTTTAGGGTGTAGCCATGTGGCAGACAGTGATAAATGTGTTAGTCTCATAACGCTCTAGATTTTAAGAACTGAGGGTTAACAAAAATAGTGCAGTTGTTCTTTTAAATAGGTTTCACAAATAAAAACAGTAGAACAGTGTAAACGCTAAAAAATCAAACGATTAAGAATCAGTAACTAGTAAATAACCAAGCAGCACATTTAATACCATAAGTATTATTCTGAGGTTAGAGCAGAATCGATGCAGTACTGAGACTCATTAAGGTGAAGCACCGGTCCCATAAGAAGTAAATAAAATGTTTCATAAGTAAGAACTGTGAATAATCTATTCTCCAGTTAGAAGCATGACTTTCTTTGGTAGAGCTGCGGGATGCTTAAGGTCTGAAACGTCCCTACAACACAGATCCAGATGATCAGCAGCAAACTGTTGGATGAACCGATTCTCATTATCGCTGCTATATTCGTATCTCACTTTATTTGTTTGGCTGCTTAACAGATCAGGCTGTTTGGTGGCTGTTTATAGATTAATACGGAAGTCTTGACTTATTTTGTTCAACAGCAGAAGGCAGCAGAGGCGCATGATTAATGAGAAAACACACATTTTCATGACGTTCAGACTATTGTGAGCCTTTTAAATAAAGAGTAGATCTATTGTATTCTTCTTAATGATTTTCTAAAACCATAAAATACACTCAAAAGAAGACTGATGATATATAAGTTAACACCAATGAAAAAAATACCAAAAAGGGAAAGTCAAAAAAGTAATCAAAAGTCCCTGTGAAAATACAAAATCCTGTCAAAATACAGAAAAAATGTTTTTTAGCTGTTATTAAGATCACAGATTTAAATTTCTTCCTGTTTCAGTGTGCATATCTGTACTATAAACATATACGAACAGATCTGAATAAATTCCCTGTAAGGTAGGTTTGAAGGTCATGGCAGTCCAGCATAGAAAAGACTAGTTTCACAAAGAGAGGAGCTCAATAACACACCTGATCAATCCACAGTTTGCCAACAATGATGTTGTGCACCGTGGAAGTGACCTTTCGCCACACATAGTGGTTCCCGCTGGAGTGAAACTGCAGGTGAATGGCACCTGGGGGACAAAATATTAGAGAAGAGAATCATTACAAAAGGTTTGTTGTGCCTCTTTCTGGATGTGAAAAGAGTATAGAGCTGAATTTTGGATTTAAAAACCTTTTCTGTAATATTTATGCTCTTCTGTAAAGCTTTTATCTTCATACAATAACACACAACCCCTGAATATTTATGATTTCCATTTCATCAGACAGTATTCACATAATTCTTCTTTTTATGTGGGATCACACAACTGCTGTCCAACACCAACTTGCAGAAGTGAGGCATATGAATCACTTGGCTGGCTCGATACCAACAAGTTTTGTTGTATTTATTAATCTATGCCAACAAAGCTGCTTGACATCATAGAAAAATATAGATCTAATATTCTTCTTTCCAGCTTTAGTTTATATACTTATAAGATTAACCCTGACATTGACACAAACAAGTTAGTCACTGGTTTACATTTAATCACTGCATCTTCTGATTTATGTTTGTGCTACTAAATGACACTTTATCTTTAAACATAAAAACATTTATTTCTATGACCAAGAAAAATATAACTTGAACATATTTAGCGTGATTTGTCTTAATCATTTCATGCAATATTAAGGCCTAGAGTACAATAATTTTTAACGCATATATTCCAAGAGTACAATCATTTTTAACTCATATATTCCAATTTTCTTGACTCATACTTTGCGTGCCAATTAGGTTTTCAGTGAGCTAGATGATTAAGATCCCTGAGAAAGCTGGAAGCACAGATGAGAAAGATGGATGGAGCAATGCGTATTTATCACATCTCAAGCTGTCAATGTAATATTTACCAAAAATATTGCCACCAGACCCTCAGCAGCCATCCCTATTTTGGCCTAATTTATCAAAACGACAGACAAATAAGTTTTATTTAAAGGTAACAAATGTAAGTCGTGCTGAAATATTTTTTTGTTTATTGTATTTTCTATTTGTTGTTTATTAGATCTGAAAATTTTGTAAAGCACTTCTCCTGACGTCTGCTGCAAAAGAAGTCATACTTGTTGAGCTGCAAGAACATGTTCTCATACTTCAGGCGTTTACCCAGGAATGTTCAATAAAACGAAATTTAAACCACATTTGTGTCACTGAGGTAGAAGAAGAGCTTTAAAATTATGATTCTGGTTTCTAAACTGCAAAAAATAAATAAAATTGCTCTCAACATTGTAGGTTTAACAATGTCAAACAAATAAATTACACTACAGTATGTTAATCATCACCATCATGGGAAATCTGAGTTTTATACAAGACAAAAATGATGACATATATTTGGTCTAATCCATTCTTAAACAGATCCCTGAATTTGAGAGTGTCTAACCAAAACTATAGCAAGCTTTTTAGCTGAGAGTAGAAGGTCTTACCCAGAGGCATAATGGAGAGGTATTTGCCGCGAAACTTGCTGGCAATGGTGATTTCCTGCCACAAGGTCCAGCCTCTTTGGGAAATCACATGATGAGCAGCTGCAGGCGGGTGATGGCTCACCTGAGCAAAAGCATATTATTATATAAATGTGTGCTATTATAAAGAACATCCTCCTGCATGACAAATGAAACTACTTTGGGATAATGAGTAAATAAAGTCTTTCAGTGGATATATATACACAAACACACACATTACCTGCTCACACAGTGAGCGATAGCCAAATTCCTCCAGGCGGTCGAGCTCATAAGTCTCTCCCAGGAGGGGGTTGAAGGGCTTGGCCGTCCGGTGGACTGTGGTGGAGTAGGAGGAGACGGAAAAGGCCGCAACTAGGCACATCTGCTCCAGGGAAGACTCACAGCGCGCCGCCTTATCTAGGAGTTCGTGGTACTCCAGGTCCTCAGTAAGACGTTGCAGCATCGACAGAGGCTCGTTAAAGTTCACCTGACGGAAAATGTTTACAAAGTATTTATCTTCCTTGACCCTTACAGATTTTAAAAAGTTACAGTCAGAAGCTTCAGTTTATTCTACAAATATATTTTGTTTAACAGACCAAAGCAAAGTAAAGTATGACAAGGGAAACAGTTACACATCAGAGCTATACAAATCTGAAAAGTACGGTGTGCTAAGACTTAGTCTGACCAACTTACTGCAGTATCAGCTCTACAAATCTCAACAAGTTTTACGTATTAAAGAGTCTGAGAAGCTTTTTCTATTCTACTATTCGCTGTATTTTGTGTGTTCTCACAGGATTGGTGTGTATTTAGATTCATCCATCTTCCAATTATTTGTGACCAGGGATGATGAGGAAGTATACAAAGTGGTATTTAGGAGTAAATGCAGGCCACTCTTTTAGGATTTTAGGGTATATAAAAACATTTATATTAATAAAACTTTCTATCCATTTGACAATTTCATGCTGTTAAGGTTGGTCAATAACACAAAATAAAAATAACACAAATTAAAGTTTGCAGTTCTATTTTAACAAAAAGGAGAAAAAGGTGTTTTAATTTTTCTGCTAAGCCCCGTCTGGCCTCAGACTTACTGGCATAGGGATTTTAGAAAGCTCTTTGCCGATGCAGTTCTTCATGATGCTCCATAGGTTTAGGGAATAATTGGGCTTGTCTGGGATATGAGCCCGCCGCTGTCTGCGCGGCAGGAGCTCTTTCCCTGACACATCATTACAGCTGGGAGACATCTGGGATTTGGAAAAGATAATGTAGTTTGAGAAAAAAAAAATTGATCAACTCTTTTCAACACATCAATAGACACTGAATCATAATGAGGACGTTAAAAACACAGGGATAAAAAAAAAAAATTAAGTTCAAATATAATGCAATGATGCAACAAAAATCTCTGGCACCACAGGGTGATGTCATGAAGGCAGGAAACACTGAAATAAGCAGTGTGTGTGTGTGTGTGTGTGTGTGTGTGTGTGTTTGTTTGTGTGTGCGCGCGCACGCGTGTGTGTGTCAGTGTGTGGATAGCATGGGTAAATGTTATCCAAGTAAATCAATGACATGTCAGCCCTGCAGAGCCACAAATGGATCTCTACTGAGAGTACAAGAGTCAGCAGCGTTTTCAAATGTCAGACGTATTCATCATTCTCGTAAGGAAGAGAGACACTTACATGGTGGTCCTGGTTCCAGTCACTTGCGTGGCCTCCACTTGCTCCACTTAAATTACTTTGAGAACGCCTGAAATAAAATAAGAATATTTTATGCATGAACTAAATAAATAAATAATTAAAGACGCCTATGAAACCATAAGGGAATAAATGAAACCGAGCTCTCTGACAGGCATTTTCACTCTTAATGGGGATTCTGGATTAGAGGTTCACACCAACCAGCCACAGCAAAGCAAGATCTGAAATATGAGTTCAATTACACAGATCTTTTAGCTGAAATGAAATGTTCTGTTAGGCATTCCAGGGTTCTGCAATTTATATGGGTTTCATTTGATACTTATCAGCCAGCTCCACTGTTACAGATGGAGAACAATACAGTCTTCCTGAGACTGAATAAAAATGACTGAGGAATAAGGGGTGTGCAGTTTGAGGACAATAGATGGTGGAGGATTAGAAAATTCAGATCATCTGCATCCAATTTTATAGCATCTAAAGGCAGATTCAGTCCATCGCTATGGAAAACAACAGTAATACGATAGCAGAGTAAAGAACAAAACAGCTTTAATCTCAGGTTGGTTGAGAAGCAAACACGTGACCATCTTACATATTTCACACATTACAACAATGTACTGTAGTCAAGCAAATGGTTTTAAAACGTACAAATTATAATTTGGTCTTTATCAGATTGTAAAATCACATCAAATGTAACTTCCAAGAAAACAAACCACAAAATGAAAGTTTTTAACAACACCAACATCCATCCATCCATTATCCAACAGGCTTATCCTTGTGGCGTCGCAGGGGTCATGCTGGCGCCAATCTCCGGCTTACAATGGGCGAAAGACAACACTAACAAACACCCAAAAACCTCTCGATATTTAAAAAAAATGGCAAACACCAAAATTAAAAAATATAATCATTTTTGACTCCTGACCAACAGTATAATTTTTTTGTTTTTTTCAATTTGACTTCTGGTAAAACGGCACAAACCGCATGGAGACCTACCTGTGCTGCGTGCTTTCGCTGGCCGTCACCGTTATGAACGCATGGGAGTCCTCCATTGCATCAAAGTACTCAGTATCCTCATCTTCATCACTTGCATCTTCTTTGTTCAACCTTTCACTTCCTATAGTCAAAGTTTCATCCATTAGACTTTACAGACATGAGGCAAGTTCAGTCAAAGTGTTTTTTTTTTTACTTTGCATTTGTGTTCTGCAAATTTTAGAAGAGAGTATAATCATATACACATGGTGAATAATCAAGGAATAACAAGATTAGTGAAGTTACTAATGTTGCTGCTGCACAACTAGCCTTAGTGATGCAATTTCTGAGAGTGGTTCAAATTGATTTTATGTAGACACTGCATCCAGTTTATTTTTAAAGCACTTTATTTTTTTAAAAGAACATTAATTTGATAGTTATCTACAGAAATAGAGACAGTCGGCTGTGTTTCCTACAGACACTGAGGTCCTTTAATTTGTGAGTAGATCTGTTGTCAGTGTTTTACAACACCTAGCTGGTTAACAGGTCAATTTAGTGCAGGACAAGAGGGCTGAAGCCTGAAAGATCTGCTGCAAAGGGAGGGATTTAGGAAAACCTGAATGCTATCCGAAATAACAACAGACACGCTCTCCATACACCAGATTCAGTTAGATCAGGCGGATCTAACTAGATAAACGGCATATTGTTACATCCTAATGTACATTATTGTGCATGTGTAGATTGGTGGCAAAATGATGTAATTTATTGTTACTTTTAACATGCTTAATATGTCCTTCAGTGCTCTATAGGCTATACAATATTATGAATGTATGTGTGGTAAGTCTGTTGCTGCGATGAGCTTTAAAAATTCCTAATAGGGAAAAATAAAAGTTCACCTATTGTATTCTAAAAAGTAAAACTAGAAAATAAAGATAAAAAAAAAAAAAAATCACCAAAAATGTTTTGATTAAGAACAAAGAATACCGGCACGACGTGCACTGCTTTTAAGATTTCAGTACTTAGAAAAGCCTCTATTCAGTCGTGTACCTTGTTATTTATTTTGCAAATATAAGGATGAACCTATTTAACATAAATACATTTGATTTGTTGAATAAGCTAACTCTAAGATTGAGGTCAGGGTCCAGGCCACATCTAACACCAACTTTCCTTCACTAATGCCATTTGTAAAGCTTTGTGTGCATGCTTACAGTACAAATACGATAAATTAAGAAAAACAACTTCTGTTTTCAAGGTTATTGGTCATATAAACTAGAAATCAGCAAAAGGAAAATCATTGGAACACAATGCTGGCATCTTAGCAGCAATAAACCTGTACATATGTGCTGTTACAAAATTGTTTGTCTGCGTGCCACATATTCCAATTTTCATTAAAACAAATAAACAGTTTGCATTTTTTTAGACTACCTTTTATTCCAATCTTTCCAGTCCTCTATTTTTTCAGAGGTGAACAGAGGCACTAGCTTGTTTTCAGTTACTTCAGAATGTAACCTTTATAATTAACTTAGGAAGTAGGGGCCAGTTTAATTTTTATTTTATTTCCTAATGAGAATACTTGAACACAGCTGGTTCTATAGTATAAACAAGAAATCTGTCACTGAACTAAACCAATGGATGCTTTTATTATAGGAATCCTCTCCATCTGCAAGTCATTTATCTGCATTTTTAAGTATCACTGTTTTATGTATATAGCAGTGCTAAGAAGGTAAACTAACCCAAAACTAAAACTTGGGTGTAGCTTTAAGTAGTTAGTTTCTCTTTGAGGCGTCCTGTTAGCTGAGACAGCTTTGGGTGGTGGTGCTGCCGCCTGCGTGCTCTCCATCTGCCGCTATAAATTTTCCTCTGAATCTATTTGAGTCTTCCATCTTTTCAAACCCCCAGTCGGTCTTCAGGGTTTTTCCCCTCCACTGTCGCTACATGCATGCTCAGTATGACGGGTTTGCTTTAAAGTCAACGACACAACACAAGCTAGTGTTTTGACGTGAAGATCCAGGAGGAGTGAATGCATCAAATCAGTGACTTGATGCAAACTGTTAGGTTTCATAAGATTGGTAACTTTTTTAATCTGATTTCCTTATGATATTTTTATGATTAGAATTAATGATTTTTCCAAGTAAAGAGCATTGAGAAGACATGGCTGGTAAATTGGTTATATAAATAAACTGATTCTCAAATCTTAAACACCCAGAAAAATGTTTATTAAAACAATAAAGAGATTTTTAAACTAATATTTTAGTGGAGACAACGTGAGAAGTCTTTAATAAATGTTATAAGCACTTCTAACTTCGCTTTCTCCCCAATCTAAACCATATGACACAACTTAATGTTTCCTTCCTACACATAATGATTCCTCATAATATCAAGCCTCAGGCTACATGTGACTTTTAGCCAGTGAAATCAGGACTGCTCTCAGGCCCATGTTAGTCAATAACAGACGTTTAGTCTCACCCTGACTTGTGGTTGGGGCACTGGGAGCACTGGAAGCATGCGTGGGAGCCTCCCTCCACGCCCGCTCGAGGCTGTTGTGCTGTTTTGCGAGCTGCTCGATTGTTTCCTCTAGGTGTATACGCTGCTCTCGCTCATACTGCAGCGCCCGCTGCAATCTCCGGCTGTGAGTCTCAGCTAGGTCCAAAAAGTCTCGACACGCCTTAGAAAAAAGAATAACACTGTGATGTTCTAATTGTTATAAATAAGATGTCCATCCAGAAAGTGTACAGGATACAGCTAAGACCACTAAAAAACGTTTTTAAAGAACCAGAAAACTTGACTATGACCTTAAAAGATAAATAAGAATTAAATAGAGAAAACCTCTTATTAACTCCCGGTTTGTATGTCATTAACATGTAATAAAGGTAGTTACAGAATCACCTTATTGTGTAAAAAAAAAACTCAGAGCAAACAGCATGTGTAGACGTGTAGTTAAAAACCACTGATGGCTCAGCAGAGTCCTTCCTTTGACTCTATGAGCCAAGAGGGGGCATTGTTGCTGCTTTTACTGCTGGGTATGAGGTTACTTCAGATCAGATATTTATTACATGTCAGCAATTGTTGGCTCCACATCAGGATAACTTCCTTATATAGAGCTTAAAGGTCATTGAACCTGAATAACATCTACTTCATGCTATCACATGACAGCTACTGAGGTTTTGGTAACAGGACAGAGGTATGAAATGATTATCTAAAGATGCAGTGTTGCATTTTTGCATTTTGTTACCAAGATGAGTGTCTAATCACATTAATGCATTTAGTCAGATCTACAAATGTCTCTTTTTTAAATTTTAGAACATGTGGATATGTGGATATGTGGATATAAAATAAGAAAAATGAGGCATAATGTGAACACAAGAAACAACTGTGAAATATAGAGTAAATCACTTAACGATAAAATAATTATATGTTTATTTATTTATTAATTTTTGTTGTTGTTGTACTTATTTTGGCGAATATGTAATAAAACCTATTTAAAACCTAAATGGATGCTGATGAACTCTAATTCTTGAATTCAAACTAAAATTATATAATGGTAATTTTAGGTATGGTAAATAAGTAGTTTGTCGTCACTAATATATACACTGGTTAACTCGCTTCCAGGACATCCTGCCAGGTATTAAAATATAGGCTATTTCAAACATAAAAACACATAGAAGCAATAAATTATTAACAAAAGAAATCTAAAAGGGAGTAGAAATCTCTCTGTGTTATAATTTATTGCAAACAAAATAAAAAAAACTAAAGATGCTATTTAGGTTTACAATTTGTCATAAACCTTAGAAGAAAAAACAACTTTCGTGCTTGTTTATTTTTAACAATGAAAACTTACTTACTTTTGTGATGCATGCATATGTCATCGCTAATTATGGGTTAATATATTTTATTACGCTTGGTCTATAATCTAGAATCAAGACTGTAATATGAAAGGACTTTTAAAATAACAAGAAAAAAGGAATTTCATTGGAAAACTTCTGAAAAAAGAGGGTATAATTGTCCTAAACACCAAAGAACAGTTACTTAATCTTTCAGCTCAAATATCAGAGAAATTGGATAAATTATTTGGTTTCCTTACATATACGATAATGAGTCTCTTACCTTCAGCAATCTGCTCTCAGCTGCCAAAATATAATTGCTGGGCGTCCCTATAAATGCCAGGACTATGTGTGACATAGAAACCCACTTCCGCACACAGAGCAATGAACCGAATGTCAGAGAAAATTGTAAGATGTTTGAAAGTTCCACTTTTTAATGCTGACTCCTCAGCACAATCACAGACGGCATGTGACTTGTGGTGTATCGACCAACAGAGGGTCGGTGAGACATACCGCAGTCGAGCAAAATGCAAAATTGCAATTAGTGTTGGATTAAATCACTAAAAGAAATATCAAACCAAATCATGAAGAATGAGCTGAACCTATGATCTCTCAAATTGATCAAACTTCTTTAGTTATCTTTTTTTAAAGATTAAGCTGAAATTGTAACATTACACTGAACGAAAGCCACAAAATAAACTGAGTTAACCTCTTTAAATGACGATAACCTCAAAGAGGCATGCGCTGAAATCTATACAGGGACCAAGTGGATGATCTGTCACCAGAGCCACACACGGCTCATATGAGAAGTTAGGCCAAGGTTGAATGAACTAAATTAAATCTTCCCCAGGCTAGAGCGAAATTAAAGAGGGACCATCGTTGGTTTACAAATAAAACTAAAAGCAAGCTTCACTCTTTTTTTTACTATATGAAACAACAAAACCGGCTTATTTTCACAAATGTTTAGGTGTTTAAAAATAATTTTTAATTATTACTTCAAAGATCGAAAGATTATTTTGAATACTAAAACAACTACAGTTTAAAAATCTCTCTTGTTACAAAATGTGTGTTGACATGTATTTGTTACATTATAGGGACCAAATACTATCATTTTGGGAGTAACCACTGGGAAGACGTAGCGTTTTAGGGTTAGGGATTATGTTTAGCACTATGGTGGTAAATGAGTTTTGGTTAGATTTAATATTAGGTGTGCACAAGTAATTGTTGGGGTAAGGGTTAGGGTTAGGATATAGAAAATAATTAAAAATCCTCAAAAGGAGACAAATATTATGTATATAACAATAAATATGTAAAAGATTCAGTACAACTTTGTATCACTACGATGTCACTGCTTTTAGGTTTCTATTTTAGTACTACTACGGATATGGAAGCTTGAAAATGTAAATAATATGGCTCAACTATAACCTAATCATAATTTATGTCCACGTTACCTGAAAGCAGAGCTGCAGAACATTGAACACTGAATCAAGTCGACTCTGCGAGGTACTTGCTGCTTCTCTAATCAGGATGTCCTTGGGAGCAAAGCAACCGTTCCATAAAAACCTTTCTGTGTTCAACACTTTGATCGATCAGTCAATCGATCCAACACACCGAAGATCCTAGTGTCAGCAAGCGAGGGCGAGAGCGCCAATGTAAGAAAACCGTTTTATGCTAAGAAGTTCAAACTGTTAATTGTTAATTTGTAATTATGAAAAAAAAAAAGAGGAAATCATTTGAATGATTACATGAAGCTGCACGCTATCATCATGAAAAACAATAGGAGTTCTTACAGTCACCCCACACTTTATTTTCCTTCTGTTGCTAAAGAAACCATACATATGTTGTGCTCAGGGGAAAATTTGTTTCGCAGTGTTGAAAATATTCCTTTCTTCTCTTCTATTCTGTCAGCAAGAATGATCTAGGTCCGAACCATGCTGTTAAGTAGCCATGAACTTCTTTCAAACATTGATTTTATCAGCTGATAACCGATAACAACAGAAACCAAACAGTCAAATAAAACTCCATCCCTTAAATGTACAGTCAATCACAACAAGCTAAATTCAAACTAAAAGTTTGCTATTTTAAAACCTCACAAATTTAAAGCATAGTATTGTTTCTTTATGAATCCAACAATTATATATAACAAGAAATAAAATTAAATTCCTAGCTTTCTCAGAAGTAGGGGGCTTGGCGGGTTTTTTCCGTTTCTACTCTAGCACCTACTTTTTGTTTCTACTTTTCCTGTGGATACTTAATCTTAATCAAATTTTAAAGAGACGTTATATGATAGATAAACACAAAGTAGTTCATAACTGTAAATCACAAGGAAAAACATTACATGATTGATCTTGTTTACACAATTAAAAGTACGGCAAGTCTGCTCACAGTTTTGTACAAGTAGACAAGGATTATTTGTTTTCTAGTCTTACCTCAGTTTCTCAATGAGACTGAGATCAACATATAGACTGGCCCATTCTGACAAACGAATAAGCATCGATCTAAGCCTCATGTTTTGATGCCACTAGCAGTTTTTTTTTTTTTATTGTGCCCTATATATACCTTTTAGTTCCATGATGAAGAAAAGCACCCCACAGCATGATACTGCCACTATTTCATCACAATGTGTCACTTTAGTGATGGCACTTTAAGACCTCAGGATAATATTAAATTGCACACCATTTATTAAATAGGTGAATTTTTAAAGATATCTGTTGGTTCTATTTTTTTTGATAAAAAGCTAAGTTGAATTAAAATATGGATCACAGTTTTTACACTTTTATTCATGAAAATATTTAGAAACCAATTCGCATCTATTTTACTATTTTTTGTCAGAAGCATAAAATTTGTGTTTACAAAATGATAAAATCTAAAGACATTCAAGAAGTATGAATATCTGTAAGGTGCACTTTTATTCATGAAAATATTTAGAAACCAATTCGCATCTATTTTACTATTTTTTGTCAGAAGCATAAAATTTGTGTTTACAAAATATTAAAATCTAAAGACATTCAAGAAGTATGAATATCTGTAAGGTGCTATATCTGAAAGAAGCAAAATTACTTTTAATTACCTAAACTTACTTAAATTACTATATATCAAAGACAAATTCTATTGCAAATCAAAAATTTATTTATAACTGTCCTAAATGTATGTGCCATATACAAAAAGCTTCAAAATATTAGAAAAATTAGATTGCTAAACCGTTATTAATAGGATCATAAGATTATACCCACATACGAAAGCTCAAATAAAAATACACAAACCTTGTTTTTTTTCTCTTCTTACACTCGGTAAAGTCCGTTAAGTCTAACAGGTTCTGAGATTTCGCTACACCCTCCTGTCAAGAGTTTTAGAAACGTTGGGGGCCAGAGCTATTTTTGTCAGCCTTACTGCATATCATATGTACTGTTGCTCCTTTGGGATGTTCATCTACCTGAATTGTAATCCACCGCCAACAAAGCTATGGTAACAATCGAGACACATTAAATCAATTAAGAAACCACTTTTGAGTATCTTAAAAAAACCATGAACATAGGGCAACTAAATAAGAGCGGCAACAGATGTGGGTTTGTTTTAGCAGCTTGAACCTGACCTGATACGATGTAAATGTGTCTAAACATGCAGGGAGCAGCAGAGTGGCTCTGTGCGACCATCTAATCTCTGGCTGCTTACCATCCACGACATCAGAGATGACTGGTATTCCTGTCACAACAATCCTGCTGCAGCATGCAAGAAGGACATTCGAAGGCGGGTGCATCTTCTAGCTGTTGGGCCAGAAGCACTTACATTGATCATAGCATTGGAAGTGATGCGGAAAAGGGTGGCTCGCTCGTTAACAGCCTTGATCTTTTCTCCTCCCTCCAACGGGACTTTCAGTCCTTCCAGTTCACTGAGCGAGCGCTGCAGGGCGGCTCCATGCTTGGCGATTAGGTCGTTACAAGTGCTGAGGTCATCGAGCTTGCTGACAAGTATCTTCAGGGTACCCTGTAACTCGCTGCGGTCTGACTGCGACGTGGGCTCCTCATCACCAGAGTCGTCTGAAAGGAGGATGTCACATTAAAATAAAAAGCTTAATAAACATAAATGATGTATTCAATTCTTACCCACAAGCGTTTTTCTATGAAGTATCCACATGGCATTGCTAAAAACATGCAACCTCATTTAGAAATGACATCCCATTAGAGATGCATTAACTAGACTTGTGGATCAAGTTATCAGCATTAGATAAAGCTCAATATCCAAGACTGACAGAAAGCCTAATGGAGACATTTAAAAAGTCAAATTGTTCTAGTATGAAATATTAACAATGTTTTTATT
This sequence comes from Orestias chungarensis, assembly GCA_032876305.1. NCBI lineage: Eukaryota > Metazoa > Chordata > Actinopteri > Cyprinodontiformes > Cyprinodontidae > Orestias > Orestias chungarensis. The sequence continues at coordinate 3,240,250 of JAVLVB010000003.1, forward strand.
TTTATACTAAACAATAGAGACAAGCAATCGAAGAATTCAGATTGTGCTCATCGTGTTTCGCCTGCCTAAGGCTGAATGGCACACTACCGCATAGCTCCAGTTCAAGCACTTTTACAGCCATATAAAAAATTTACAGGGAAGAATACCTTTCAACAGAAAATATGAAGAGAAAAAGGAAAATCCAAAACTATAAACAGCATGTTTGATAAAATTAAAATAAGAAATCTGTCGCTAGAGAGCAGAACGTCATGGATGAAAGGTTATTTTTATCCAAATATGATCCCAGATTTTAGAGCAAATAGTGACAGGTGCAAAGTTTCTTCAGTTAAAAGGTCAACTCATTGAGAGGGTGCAGTCTTAGAAATATCTTTAGACTATAATAGAGAAAATAGTAACTTTGAAATTTTCAAAACAGTTGTGTTCCTACTGATGTTAATAAAAAGAACCAGTGGAAATGACACCAACACACCCATTTATTTACATTGGACTGTATTGGATGGCTCTATTTTTATTTTCAAATCAAATCGATTTTCAGATCAATCTTATCTTTGCAAATTTTCCTTTTTTTTGCACAAAATATAAACATTTATTTGCTATTATAGGCAGCAATGCTAGGAAAATATTTTTTTTTATTAAGAGGTCCAAAATAAAATTGTTGGAATCTATCGAAATCTGTTCAGAGAAATCGTTTTCATAACACAGGTTTTGAGAACTTCTGATTGGTGCATCTCAATGCTCCAAAACAGACTAAGAACTCATCATCACCCTAATTATATTCCTATGACAGGAAATGTAAGAGTTCGAGTGAGACAACAAAGTGTCTCCCATCTGTAATCTCCACTGCTGACCCTTCATTATATGCCAAGTTCTGCCGTGCAGTCTTAAACACAGCAGCATGCAGGGTACGCACTGTGACTCTGAAAAGGTTGCAGGGACACTTTCTTTGAGAACATGGCAGCTGTTGGTGACTTTACAGAGGAGAGACCATCACCCGAAAATATAAAATACAATATGGAATAATATAATAATGTTAACGATAACCAGTTTTATTTTTATTTTTAGGTTTATCTGTTTACCTTTGAACTATCGACTCACAAACCCCTCACCGCCGCTAATGCATAGAGCAAAAACTGTACCACTGAGAGAAGGGATTAGAAGAATCTCTCACCATGTTTGCATTCCTGGGCATCCATTTTCAGCCAAAGGTAACCAGAGTTCATTGAGTAACAACCAGCAAAAACATACACTAAACTCTAAACCCTGAGGTGCTGTAAGCTCTCAAACAGACCTTCGCAGAGAGACAGACAACGACCAGGCCACGAGAAAAAGGTGCATACAAACAATCCAGCCGAGGATTAGCACAGCAGCGCTCCAACAAGAACAAAAGCAAACCTGGATTTGAAAATGAAACCAGGAGTCCACCTATCGCAGGCCTGGAGACGAACAGGAATCAAATGGCACAGAACAGCAATACAGTCTCTGATGTAAAAGTAAAGTTACGGAAAACGGAAGGGTGACTGCATCTGCAAGGGACGTGGTCCGATTCAAGTGTAAGCAAGGACAGCAGAAAACAAATGAGAGGATCTTAGTACATTCTGATAGTGGGGGAGGATAATAAGATCAGCTTTTAATCAGGGAAGCATGACTATGGCAGAAAAGCCATAAGTCTGCTGGCCAAAGATTTAGTAGGTAAAACTTTCTTTCCACAAGAAAACAAGTATCTCCTTTCTAATAATAAATTAATGTACATAATGAGATACTAAAAGTTTAATAACATATATTTTGTTGATTCAGCAAAGATGCTGCTCTGGTCTGTCCTGGGGCATAAATGACTAAAATGGTCTTTTAGATTTTGACTATTTTTAGACTATGTAAAAAACAAAATACCAGTGCTAGTATTGTTGCCAAAGGAAATAGTTTATGATTCAAACAGATATTAACTATTTATGGACCTGAGCTAGACCTATGTGTTAAATCAATTTGATCTATTAATTTCATTTTTTTTATTTTTGGAGAAATGTTGGAAAAATCTGAGTTTTCAAACTTCTTAATGATATCAGCAGGGACTAGCATCTTGTTTTACTAGCAAGTTTTCAGCTTTTTTCTGTTTGTGCGTTTGGAAGTCTGGTCAACTTACGGAAAGGATGATTGAAATAAAGAACATTGTCCTAACTTTTTGTATCCGCAACAAAGATAATACATAATGGTGACAGAAACTTGTTAAACTAATAACATCTTTTAATTCACTCATACAAACATGCTAAAGCAAAAAACAACACAGAAACAGGTGACAGAAAGCAAATGTATAAAATTATGAGACTCTAGGGAGCTTTTTTCTGTTTCTGATAGACATGTTTTATCTGTGCAGGATAGGAGTATGTTCTCCAAGTCTTCGGACGTGGACGTTTAACTGTAACTGTAACGTCCAGATTGAGGTGTTTCGTCTTTGCCTAAAGCAGAGAAAAGCAATTATCATGATGTTTTCTTCCTGATTGACTGGTGTTTTGCCTGCAGTGGTGCGGATGCTGATCCTGTCTGCTTTGATGAGCAAAGAGCAGTGTAAAATCAGAGCTTCCGATTTTACTGGACATTCTACTCTCCGTCCCTCACCTATATGGTCATAAGACATGGATCAACAAAACAAGATCCCACATACAACAAGCTGAAATAAGATAACAAAAATATCTCCCTCACCTGGAGTAAGGGTCAGAGTGAAACTGAACAGTAAAGTTTACACAGCTTTCCTCATATATCCCCAGTAAATAAGTTGCGTTTGTGTTTGTGCATAGTGTAAAACTCCTTATGTCAACTCTATCTCCAGTGTACAGAGACGCAGCCCAGAGAGATTGATATGATATGCATCGGGTCCAGGCAGCAGTACTGCATGTACCCATGGCTCATTCCAGGATAAGCCGGGGCCCGATGTGGAAGTACCTTCCTCCATCCCTGTAGTAATACGTAACAGAAAACGATTAGTGAGCCATCAAAACAG
>JAVLVB010000003.1:3243341-3268367 GCA_032876305.1 Orestias chungarensis
TTCATTCCAGTTTTATGCTCCTAAAATCTGGAACAGTCTTCCTGAAGAGGTTAGACAGGCTTCAACTCTGCTGTTGTTTAAATCCAGGCTGAAAACAGCCTTATTTAACTGTGCATATAGCAACTGAGTACTATTACTATGATTATTATTTCTTTTTTTTTTTTTTTTTTTTTTTTTTTTTTTTTTTTTTTTTTTTTTTATTTTAAAAATTTTTTTTTTTTTTTTTTTTTTTTTTTTTTTTTTTTTTTTTTTTTTTTTTTTTTTTTTTTTTCTTTTTTTTCTCTTTTAAATTCAAAACTGATTTTATTGTTTCATTTTCTGATCTTTTTTCTTATGTAAAGCACTTTGAATTGTCTTGTACACGAAAATGTGCTATACAAATAAACTTGCCTTGCCTTGCCTTGCCTTGCCTTTGGCATGCCAAACCAGAATACCTCTCAAAAGCAGTTTTCCAAGAGAGTCTATGCCTCTAACCTCCAAGATGACTTCTTTGTCTAAAGAAAATAATCTGTGGGTGAAAGTATCTACTACCTCTGGAAAATGTATCAGTACATAAAGCTTTTTAGAATTATTCCAGAAATACCCCATAACACCCCATAGCCTGTTTATGATTATTTATTCTCAGCCTTCTTTTTTTCATTTCCACATCCTTTCTTCACACCAGAAGATAGATGGGTTCTCACACCAAAGTCGATGTTCAGAGGCAAGGACAGAAGCCCATTACCACACTAGTCATGCCTCAAGGTTACATTACCCCCACCCCCTGCTGGTACAACCCAACACCTCCAAACACAAATGCATACAAAGTCACTGTCTAGTTTACCAGCTAGCATGAGGTCTTTTGGATGTAACCTGTATGTTTTTCACACAAAACATAAAAACAAGCAATGTGTAATAAAGTCAATCAATATTAACATGAATAGCTTATGTACACATACTCGATATTAGTGGTATGTATGTATGTATGTATGTATGTATGTATGTATGTATGTATGTGTGTATGTGTGTATGTGTGTTTGTGTGTATGTCTGTATGTATCTAGCTATCTATCTTTCCTCTTCTGAACTGAGAGATCACATTGAGTCAAAGACAGTGAAAAGGACGGGGCTGTACGTTAAAGCTTAACAACTAAGAACTCTGTGGACCTATAGAACGGTTTTACAGGTTAAACTACTAAACCAAGAAATAATGAACCACATTTTTAACTATGCAATACAAAGACAATTCAATAACACTGAGATAAATGCTGCACAGTAATGAATCATTACATAAACTTTTAATTTATAAACTATTAATGAACATAAATGTTTTCTTCCCATGCTTGCTGACATTACCAATTTGAGTTTTGCCCGTTTTACTTAGCAGGCTTTCAGCAGAGGAAATTATATATGTACGGTTTTACGTTGGCCCAATCAGTTCTGTTTAAATTATTCCTCTACTCTTCAAATGCTGGATCATTAAACAAGTGAAAATATAATAACATAATGGTATGATAATTAGGCTAAATTAAACATAACAATAACTGAACTTGGAGACTCATCGGGTTTAATAATTCCCACAATGCACAGTGATGTTTTGTGTTATAGTTGTGAAAGTCTTGTAAGAAAATTCATTTGAATTTTAGTTGCACACACGTGCATCCAATTTGCATACAGCTCCCATTCTGCAATCTAACATGTACTAAATGTTTGGTCCTTTCGTATTAATCGCCTGTATTGGTTTTTGATTATGGATAATAGGAAAGGAAGCAGGAAGATGTAATTGTGTGAAAAGCAGTTTGATATCTCATTGTCAGGTTTCGTCTCCTTGTGATTCCCAGAGGACAGGCTGTCAGATCAGTGAAGCCGGGCCTCCAGCTGACAGCACGTCTCCCTGCTGGCAGAGTGACGAGGACAAAGACCCTAGGCTCATGGGAGAGATGCACTACCCCACTGCTTTTAAAATTGCATGGAAACCTACCATCATCTCCAATTTAAGGAGATAAATTCCCTGTAGATTGCTGTGCATAGTTACAGCTCAAAGTTATACCACTGAAAGTAGCTCAAGCGTTGCTGGAAGATGCGAGGTAAATCACCTTTGGTTTGGTTTGGTTTATTTATGGATATAGGAAAAACAATGTATCCAAGGGATGAGATGCAAAAGTGTAAAACACTTGTTTCCAACATGGTCCCTGATGGAAAGGACAACGCATACAAACACATGCAACAAATATCACATACAAGTATACCATCCTATTCCTATTTCACATTCCTAGTTCTCTACTTTATTCCACAACAAAACTCTAACCCTTTGTTTAAAAACCATTTTGGTTTCTGCCATTTTAATATTTAATGGAAGGTTATTCCATAGCATAATCCCAGTATAAAAAAAGAGGTACGTGTTTATTCAGCAAGTGTCTCCTCCGATAAATTATACATAATCATCAAAATGTGTAACCTGAATTTAGACTTTAACAGGAAGAAAAAGTTCCAAACACTACCCAGAAAGTCCTAGTTGTTAGAGAATAGCTTCAAATTAATACAGAGACAATAATTTGACCATTTCTACCAAAGACCATTTACAGCACAGATAGCAGAGCTTGTATAAATACAGGCAAATAATGAGATGCACATTGGAAGCGGTAGAGGATGAGCAGGGAGGCCTCCCTAGGGATTGAAGTGTAATCCTGTGCCTGTATTTGCTGACTGACTCCATACCACCCCAAGGATTCATCACAAGGAGACAAACCAAGGAAACATCAGGTTTAACCCAGTAATCTGGCGCACGGCTCTAAACAATCAAATGAGAAATAGCACACTGCGACTTATCAACGTCCCCAAAGTTTTTAGCAGCGCAGCCCTGGCAGTGGATCTAACCCAACAGAACCTAACAAAAGAGAAGATTAACGTCCCACAGCAGCAACGAAGCAATGAGTTTTAATTCAGCAGCATGTGCTGTGATAGACAAAATGAGAGAACAGTCTGACTCACGGGTCTTTTATACTCGGCAACACCGGATTCATTTTAAAAACTTTTAGCTGGGTCAAAGCAGGGCACTGCGTAGCTTTGGCTTACAGCGGTGCTTGTACTGAAGGTTGAGGTCATCTGTTACTCTAAAAGTCTAAGAATACAATTGAGCTTCTCTGCGCAGTCAAATCACATCACTACTTTTTAGCATACGAAGCACTCTGAAGACTATTATTCAATTCAACAAGGTTCAGTACACTGCTTATAAAAATACAACTTAATGGATTGTTTGTGGAGCTGGCTGCTGGCTCTGTGGTCACTGTATACTAGGCCTTGGCAACAAACCAAAACTGTACCGTTACCGACATTCACTGTGAAAACCGACGTCAATTTTCCCATGTCGTTAAATTCGGTGCTTTGTATGTCTGAATGTCCAACTCCTTTGCCAGGTTTTGGCAGTGGTGTGGGTAGCGTAGTTCCTCTCTTAGCACTTCAGAACCATCCTAAGAAAAAAACGTATTAAATAAACATGTGTAAAGTCTCTACGACTAGAACAAAGCTTGGTGGATAGTAGAAAGAACAGTTTTGACAAAGACATCTTCGTGGTTTTCTTTCCCTCAGTTTCAGTCCACGATTGTGTCAGGCTCTCCATTTCCAGCGTTCTATGTATTTTACATCTGGCGCTTCATATGTGCAATCTACTAAAATTAAGGAGTGCAAATTACTAGAGCTATGTAAGCAAGCCTTCAAATATTTGTTTTATAAGTTAAAAATCTATGTCCACTGATGCTAAACTTTGTAAAGCCCTACACTATTGGTTGTCTGTTGGATAATGTTTTCTAAAATTTTCAAACCAAAGAAAATAAAATAATAATAATTTATTAAAATCAAAAGTAAAATGGTTTTCTGTGACTGAATGCATCATTGTTAAAAGAACATCCACAAACCTGTAGAAACTCACAGCCCACTGTTTGACATATACAGTATATGATCCATTATACACATGTCAGTGCTGCAGGGTACTGATGGTTGTGTGAATATCCCTGAAATATAATCTTTTTAAGAGGCTAAATTACGACCCCTCACGGACCAAATGAGGTGGTGACCAAACCACACTAATGGATTTAAAGTAGAACAGCAATTTGTACAGCTGAACAGCAGGTCAGGAACAGCACTGGGTCTAAACTGCCTTTAGAAAAACACATTATCAATAGACACCTTGAGTGCTAATGTGTTTCAGTTGGTGTATTGGCAAAAACACTCAAACATTTTTCAAGAACAGAAAAGAAATAGCCCAAACAGAAATTGCTACTTTCTGTTAGAAATACAAGAAAAAACGTACAGACAGTAGGAAGTAACATTAGTGCCTAATTATTTTACATTTAGACAACTGATTAGGCTTTTTATTGTCGCACCAGTGATTTATTTATTACTAATTTGAAAAGCTCAATTAACTTGTAGGTCTTTTAGGCCAAATTACTAAATGGACTGAACTTAAGTGCCTTGGCCAGGGGCAAATCGACACATAACAAGAGTAAGCTGAAATCAAACCTACAACCTGCCAATTGCAAACCAACTACTCTACAGATTGAGCTATAAGCACCCCAGACACAGTTAGACTAAAAACGTGTAATCATGCAGTCAAATTTGCCTTAAAACAATAAAGTAGACTGTCTGTGAAAGGTTAATGTCAGAAACATCCAACAATTACATTTTGAGCCCTATCCTGATAAGGTGGAGGGAACCATCATATCTAACAAGTTTTAGGTTTTTAGGTTTTAGAGAGCAGCAGGAAGTTCACCAGGATTTGTTTTCATTCTCCAGCTCTTTTTGTCAGCTGGACCATGACCTTGTGCTCCTAAGCTTCTGAGGTGAGGCTCTTTGTGTGTTCATAATTAGATGGCAACATTTAAATGTTCCCTTCTCGCGCATCAACAACCTCTAACTAGAGACACATTAGTACTTCAGCATGGACTTGTGAAATATGTCTAAGTGTGAAATTGCTGTTTTTCTACAATGATGAAGTCGCAGGTTTACATCTTAAAGCTTTTTCAGGCAAAATATTGTGCAGTTTATTGGTGAATGTAAGCTGCAGTCTCAGTAAGACAAAGAAAGGACTTCACATGTAAAGATCTTTTTGGACATTTAACTATTACTAAGTTTCAGTTTGATACTATTTAAGTTTTTATTAGACTTATTGATAACTAGTTTTCCCTGTTTTAAAATGTAATGCTAAATAATTACATTCATAAAATTGATTTTAGGCAAAAATCCAGTCTGTTTAACATGTGAGTTTTTTGTTGTTTAAAATAGATATGGCTAAAGGAACAGAAATACTTAGGATTACTGAAGTTTTAATTCTTACAAAATATTTAAAAAAAACACTGCTTTAATAACTGGGTTAGTGACATGTCTGTCAGCTTTATAAATAAGCCAAGCACCTTTCTTAAATTACTGTATCTTAAAAAGGTAGCAAAACACAGAATGACATAAAAAAACAAAGGAACCCTCTTCACCTACCATGTTTGGTAAAGTAAAATTTATTTGTTGTCATGCGATCCTACTTTATTAAGTTAATGTTTCCAGAACAGTTTTTCTTTTAGATGAATGCAGGGAAAAAAATAATCTCCCATATTTAAAAATCCTTTCTTTCCTCTGTTTACGGTTTGTGATTGCATAATGAAGTCTATATAAACAAATAAGTGCACACGGATCAATGCTCCAAAAACAACATATTGGCCTGTTACACTCAGGCTCACCCATACGCACATGTAAATTGAAGCGAAAGTAAGGAAGTGAGAGAAACAAGCCTAAGTGAGAGAAGCGTGAGGAAAGATGGGAAAGAGCATGCAGTTCAGAGCAAAAGAGAAGAGACAGGCTGTTCTTTTCACAGAGTAAACCACTGCATTGTCAAGGGATGCTGCAGAAACGTCAGCAACCGTGGTTGACATGGAGCTGGATGGAGGAGTGACAGATTGCTATTAGAGAAAGAAAGAGATACCAGGAAGAAACCTGTCTTCAGAAACATGGCGAGGATTTTGACAGCTCCAGAGCTGCACCTTTAGCTGCAATCCTTGAGCTGTCACCATACTGACCCCGGTTGAGTTTACTCAGACAGCCCGAGTTGCAGAGGGAGCGGATCGCCCTGGGCTCCCAGCAGCTCCGGCCCTTCATCCCCACTCTCTGCAGGCCTGATCCAACTCCACGCTCCCAGAGATGCGACGCTGCTCCTGTGCCACTACGTAATCGTAGCGAAGGGAAGGGCTGAGGCACTTTCCTTTTCCATCATTGCAGTGTAAACACACACAAACTCACACTCACTCACTGACAATAGGTCCAAAACTGTGTTCTCTACGCACCAGAAACAGACACGCTCAATCAAAAAAAGCTCTGCACGTTTGCAATTCCCCTTTACAAGCTTTTCTGAGTGCAGTGCAGGCTGATGAGGAGGGGAGGGAGGCAAGGAGGGAGAGGAGCTAAGAGGAGATGGGAGTCGGCAGCTAGCAATCATGTATGACCAAACTGGAGCACGTTTCCTTTCTCAGTCACCTCTGTGTAGCTACAGCTCTGCCAACCAATCTTGAGAAAGGGCAACGACGCAGAAGGAGAAACAAATTTTTTGAATTACCTAGTGAGAGGTTATAGAGTAGGTATAAATGAGGAGGAGATGAAGTCAGAATAGACATCAAACAAAACACACCTTTATTAAACACTTGTTCATACAACTGACCAATGTCTTACAGCAGTGTCACTGTTTTGAAAGTATTTTAAAAGCTGTTCAACGAAACATTCCAACAACTGCAACGCAGAACGCCCTGCCTTCGGTCTAATACTGAATGAAGGCTGTTCCCCTGAAGTCAGAGCCAAATTACAAATTACTGTGTGCTCCCTCTGTACCAAGGTCACCTCAACCAACTAAAGCAATTCTGTACATTTAGCTGAGGACTGTAGGAAGTACATCAATCCTAGGCAGGAAACATCAGTTTGTCTTTTTCCTGTCTATCTCCATCTCCATTACCCTTGCAATAATCTCCCATTAATGGAGATTGATGGGAGATTGCTTGGAGTCTTCAATGTAAATAAAGTGTAAATATGAAGAAATGTGTATCTTGTAAGAAACAAAAACAAAGCGTCTCATCACATCTACTATCTAATATTTGCGTGTTGCCTTTGATTTGGGATACAGATTGACACATCTAGACAAGTTAACGGCCTCAGGATAGAGCAAGTTACGATAAAAAAAATAAAAAAAACTTCAGACTAAAAATACATGTTTGTCCTTGACTTGGACCAAAGATGTGATACTGAAGCAATTCTATTTCGTCAAAAAGGTTAAGAAAACAACTTACAAAGTTATAATCTCAAATTTGCACTTTGAATCTTGCATTGACTCTTCCAAGCACTTAAAAATATTCATCAAACAATTTAAAAATAATTTTAAAAAATTGTCTGAGACAAATGCATTAATTTAAGCAGGCAATTATACATTTTTTAGTTAAACATGCACCAGCATGAGTTTGTATGCATCATTCTTTTTAAAAAGAGAAATCAAAAACATGCACAACACGTGTGGATCCTGACCTTATACGGTCTTACAGAAGATAACGTTATCTAGCACAGTGTTTATTAATTGTAATGGTTAACCTTTAAATTGATGGTATTATTGTTATTACACAGAAAGCAGAAACTACGACCAATGTCTAGTTCTGTTTTCTGTGAAACTGTGTGACGCGTTCAAGCGTGGACTCCATTAGAGACTTGACTGTATGCTGTGAAAGCTAACGCCATGATATCAGCTTCTTTTAGGTCCTGTAAGTTACTGCCAAATCATACGCGCTTAAGTTTATTTGCCTTTTAAAAATAAACTCTGAGGACAAAAAGTTCCCTTGCTGCCAAGTATAAATAAAAAATTTATTTAAAAACGAATCTTTTTGTTAACTGATCACCATTATGATAGAATCATTTGTCAAATGCATAAACATAAATAAGCATATCAATTAGAACTTTATTAAATACAGCTTACAGCACAAAAATGTATTTTGTAATTGTGCAGCTGAGGTTTTGTAAATGCTAAACCATTTAAAAAGACAGGGAGAGCAAGAGACTATATTCAAAGAACAGAACAGCCTCATTAAACCAATTACTGCATTACGGAGGGAACCCAAACACACAGAGCTCATTAAAGCGGAGAGATGGCTTGAGAGCAGCAACTGGGGAAAGAAACCTTTCCAGATAAAATTTCAGGGGTCACATTTAAACTTGACAACATTTAAATCATTAGGCCATGTTACATGCAGCTGCAGTAGCTTTCTAAATGTGGCTAATTTACACACTTTCCTGTCTAGCCTATTCGGAAGAAAAACAAGATGAAATTTACATTAAACAGGAAATATATATATATATATATATATGTATATATATAAAAATTAAAATACAATCTTTAAATGCACCTTGCGTCTTGCACATAGTGGCTCCCATGGAAACAATAAACTGCTCAGCTTAAGGAGAAGGAAGACTTTTAATTAACTATAATACAAGGATTCACATCACCAGATGCTGCATTAGACTGTGCTTGTTAACAGGGTTTGAACGAAGTCAGCAGACTGGTAAGAATGCTTATATATACAGGGGCAAATAAATGTCCAGCTTTATGAGCACATAATGGGGTATCAGTGAAAAAACACAAGGTCAAATCTTCCTTTGTTCTGCTTCTTTGGTATGCTGGTAGGTAAGGAAGGAGGCCAAATATTCAGCTCTAAATTATACAGGCACAGAATCTTTGGAGCACTATTTTGAATGCGGCAAGGAATGACAGCTGGCTGAGATCTGTAGAGGTATCGGTTCTAGGCTCAAGGCCAAACTGGACCGAGAGAGCTAGAGGTCTGCCCCAGGAGTATAGCTTGTAAAGATTTGGATGTTTACCAGTGCCAGTGGGAGATGACAACAATCTGCAAGTATTGGAGAGAAGGGACAGCGGATAGGTAATCTGATCTGAACAAAACTCAAAGAAAAATAGTGTTTGGATTGAGGAGGCAGTGGAGAAGTGACGAAGAACAAAACGTGAGCGTCCAGAAAAGTTTGGGAGTAGTCAAAGTTCAGTAGTTTAGTTCTGGTTCAAATTTATTAAAAGAAACTAAAATATAACAGAAGATAACACTAAGCCAAAACAAAACAAAAACTAACAGGCACCACTACGTGCTAGCTGGCTAATACTCATACTGCTACTAAACTGTTTGTTACTTTAAAACAATGTTACCAAATAACGAAAGTTAAATTTAAAACAAAACAATAAATCAATATTATAGATGGCAGTGGCATATTATGTCAGAAATGATTGGTGTGTTATATTTTAACAGCAGTGGAATAATTATAAATAAAACTTGAAATAAAACTAAATAAAACATCTGTCTTTTCTGAACAGAAAAATAAGTGTTACAATTTTGTGGGCCTTAAAATAACAAAGTTATGAAGGTTTAATTATTTTGTTTTCAGGCCAGGTTTATATTTCAAAGCAACGTCTGGAGAGGCAAAGCTGAATAGTTTTGAATATAACTCAAGAATGCAATAATGCGGAGACCTGGGGAAATATTTGTTTGCCTTAAAATGACAAAGTTATGAAGGTTTCATCATTTTGTTTTCATCTGTTGGGGTTTTTATTTTAAAGCAACATTCCATATTTCATTTAAAATGTTTGTAAATATAATTTTTTCATTATGTGAATATCAGTATGGCTCTTTTATGATTTAGTCATTGGAGTCATTTTGTCAGTCCTGCTAAAGGAGGATTATTTCCTAGTTATATCCTCGTTGATGAAAAAGACTTTTAAAAACAATGAAGTCAACCAGGAAGAATAAAAAGAAAAAGAAAATATTTTAAGTCTGAGCTTCCCAATCAGCTCAAAACACCTTTAACTCAATATTATTTTAAGAATTGGTCAAATAAGCATTCTCCATTTCTAAAACTTTTGCATCCCACTGATGGAGCAGAAATGATTTGTAAAGCGATGGAAATAGAAACTGTGTATGAAAGCAGGGACACAATGGTGGCTTAATAATGAGCGAAGGTTCCAAGGGGGGTATAGAGCGCCACAGTGTAAACACTTGACCCACGGGGAGTAATAAACCTTGTAACAGTGAAGGACAGCACAACAAAACGAGCATGAATGTAACACAGTCTGAACAAAGCGCATTACATAAATCATGTAATATTTTACCTACTTACTTCATGTTTGTAATTAGGCAGATCTCTTTTATTCAGCTTGATAAAGGTTCATCAGCACAACATATAAGAACAAAAACAGTAGGCAGAACCAATTGTTACCCAACAGAAGCTGAAGCAAATATTCATCCTATAATGATATAATTCAGCACTGTCTGCAAACATAAAACATTAAAGTGTTACAGATATATCTTTTTGGTAACCTTGCAACACTAATATAATGGGAATAAAAACCTCTAACCACAACATAAATATGTCAAAAATGATAGGAAAATATTTGTTCTTCAAACACAAGCTGCAATATAAAGGAAATAAGAAACATACATAAAACACAACGGCAAGAAACTGACAGAAACGTTTGTTGTGAGATATTAGGATATTAGAGAAGAGATACCTATACTTTCCAGACAGCAGGTTCCTTGGGAAGAGGATATTTACAAAGGAGCCCATTCAGCACATGGTCATCGAGGCGCAGTTATTTATATGAATCTGGTGGAAAATAGAAAACCCCAGGAAGGCGAGCGTAAAGACAGAAGAAGTGAGAGGTCAAAAATATCAACAGAGAAGAGGAAAAAATCTGAGGTAGCCTAAAGTTATAAAAAAATAAAGGCTAATCAGTACCAACGCGATGGACTAGTCTCAATTATTAAAATAGTTTAACTTCAAAACAATAATAGACATCAACAACTAGAGATTACCTGAGGAATCGGCTAGTGGGTTGACATAATCAATCAGGAACTCGACAGGCTGTAACAACACAGTCAAAAATTGCCAGAGCCAAAAGCTTTTCTATTAACACATCACACTTAAGAGCTACCGTTTTGATTTATCAGCAATCTTTAGTGTAGAAGCAGTTACTACACTATAGGTACGGAAATGGAGAAAATGGAGTCAGAGAAAGCCCAAAAGTTTGTAAGAACAAAGAGCCTTTTCCCTCTGGAGGCCGGCTGGAGGCATTCTGGGTGCTACAACATAAAACCAAACTTGGGTTGGTCAAGTTTGAATAATTTTGTTTCTTAACCCGTTTCATATTTTATGACCCTTTTATACTAGAGCTCTCTGATGCCCTTTAAATGGGCCAGAATTTACCAGTCCACTTCATTTGGGATGGTGGGAGATCCTCTAAACTCTGGGGACCACGAAAATTCGTAGGTTTGCATTAAAGTGAACCCTGGTGCAGTTCACATTAGGAAAGCAAGCAAACTATCCAAAGGAGAAAATAACTAACCGTGCACATATGCAGACGTCATTTTAGCATGTTTAAGTTACTGTAATTTCCAGCTCTGTATTTGTGTGATGACAACAGAACATCAATATATCTTTATCTGTCTTTATCTGAAAAGCTTAAATCAATTCATGTATACAGAGCAACTACAGTACGGGATAGCTTGCTGCTTCATTTGCAGTTTCTATCGGACAATTCTTTGTGATATCGCTCAAAGTTAGCAGCTTTTCTAACAGCATGACATCTTTTTGTTTTCCTTTCTAAACAGCAGTGTGAGATTGACATAATTTGCCACAGTATTTGCTCCCATTTTCCAGAAGTCTGGTCAAATTGGAGAGAATTGATCTGGAGGTTAGTCAAACAGATAAGAGGTAGGCAAAAATTGTAACAACTAAATTGTTTTGTCTCATTAATTTGAGCAGGAGTCTTACAAAAAAACATCTCGATACAAAATACTAATGTCATTTAAAAAAAATCTGTTAAAAGCCTGCTTTTTATAGAGAATGTTGTTTCTAGTTAATTCTGTTAAACATGATATTTGCTTGTTTAAGCTGCCAAACTAATTTATCTTTGTAAATGTAAACTTAACATTAACTACTAAACTTTGAATGGTAAACAAAACAGATTGCAATAAGAAAGACAGAAAATAGGTAAATCTAAATAAACTCCACAATACATGTGTGTCTGTATGAGCTTATATAATTCCTGAAAATGAGTGTTTGATTTCATATTAAAAAATTTTCTGATACATTAGCAGGATATGACAGAGTTAAGGAAAGAGTAGGGAAGTGTGGTTTGATAAACATTTGATAATCCAAAACTAGGCAAAAGAAAAAACATGATAACCATGATATCTAGCAGGGCGACTTCTTGGAGAGCTCAGCTTTTTATTATCTCTCCTTGGCTTCACTTATGTTTGTAATGTTACAAGACTGACTCGCACTCCACATTTTTTGTGTCCATCTCACCCGATTTCCAAGCTGGAGCTGATGTAGCGAATTTGTCAATGCCACCACACAATTTTTGTTCCAAGGCAAACAAAGGAGAACGACTGAGTACACGGCAGAAGTACAACTAATTGAAGAAGCTGATAAGAAGTGCACCATCTGTCATTTCATAACATCCTCTCATGAGCTCCAAAGGTAGCCCAGGATCCCTGTGCCAAAAGCACTACAAAGGTTTATTAAGCGTTGGCAAATACCGAATAGGTCTATCTAGTTAGCTGACAGGGGAGAACATTCCCAATCGACAAAAGACAATAAATGCTCTACATATTTAATTTAACCCTTTGTGTCATAACTTAAGGTATACGTTAGAGACATTGAAAAAATGTAGGTCTAAACGTACAATGATGAGTTTTTTGTTTTTTACAATAAATTTAAAATCTGCTAAACAACGGCAAAACATCCAAAGCACAATTAACTAATAACCAAGATGCATAAATAGCAACAACTATTCCTTTTGTCATAGTTTCAGGTGTACACAAAAACAAAAAGCCACTCATTTCTGAGCTTAACAAAAATTGAGAAAAGCCGTGTACTTACACGAGAGAGACCATTACCGAGACTCCTGATGAAGATACAAATAACAGGAGAGTTTGATTTAGAAATAAATGAACATGAGTGGACGATGGAAATAAGAAGAGAAAGAGGGAGGACGCGGTAAATCCAGACAGCGAGTGGGAGAGGTCGGTGGGAAGAGACACGAAAATTGGATGTGTGGAAGGATGGAAAAAAAAACAGATAGTCAGGACAAACAGGGAGGGGTAAGGAGCAGTGGAGAAATGCTAAATGAAGTGTGCTTGAACATGTAATGCTAATCAGTTCTGGCTTTACACCCTGTTATATTTGTACAGTTTCAGCACCAAGGACAGCTCATGTTGTTTAACTATGAAAAGGAGAATCACAGAAGAGACGAGAAAGAAAGATAACGCAAGGAGTACAAACTATTTAAAAACTGAAAATATTTAAATCCGTACCTAACGTGATCATGTCAGCAGCTTCAGACTAAGATAAAACCATGACATGGTGGACTGTCCTGCTGATCGTACATTGAAGCTATCAAGCTGGATACACCAGGCTCAGGTGCTTTTACTTTCTCCTACTTTTAGCTTTAAAGTTAGAGAAAACAGCTTTGAAATCAGTCAAAAACGGAAAATAAGGATTTAATAAACTGACCAATTTTTTTTTTATACCACCCCTTTAACAACTTGTTCCAAAACCGTCACTGCTGGCATATAAATATGTCATCCGTAGCTCTAAATCTGTTTAGTCGTTTCAGTCAGGCTTTCAAATCCAAGCCGGTAGTGGAGAAAGTTATTTCGAGGGCTATGATCCCACTTCACACACAGGCCAAAAACACACAACACGCATACGAGGTCAAATCAAAGTGAGGGGAAACACTGCCCCCTGCTGAACCTAAACTTATGCTTCAGATTTTGTTAAAATTACCATAGTAAAAATGCGCCAATTTTTGTTTAGTAAAAAAAATTAGTGTATGAATTTTTAATCTTTGTGCATCTAAATAAGGTTTACATTGGAGTTCACATAATTATAAATTAGGAGTATGATCACTAACTAATAGCACTGTTATTGGTATTTAAATTTATAAGGAAATAAACTTCCTCTTAAATTTAGATACACTTCTATGACTCAGACGTGTTTTTTTATGTGGTTTATACTCTATTGGGATATTTATTTATTTATTTTTATTACCACTCAATGTTTTTTGATATGTTGACACTTTTGGTAGGAATTAAAGGCCCTAAATATCACATTAAACTCTCACATAGAATACAATATAAACTTGAAAATACAATTAAAATAGAAAATCTGAGTTTACAATGGAATTGTAAACACAGCAAAAAAAAACAAATAAATAAACATATAAATAAAAAAGTACAGAAGCTGGAAGCAATAAAAAAGTGATTAATGATCATCAAGTACATTAAAAAAAAATGACATTGAATAATTTGAAAAAAAGAAATTGCAGTTCACAACAATAATTGCCTATTTAAAGTAGCCAACTAGTTGTTGTTTTTTTGTTGTTGTTGTTGTTTTTTGAAATTCAAACAAATAGTTTCCACGTTTTTTTTTTTAGGAATTTCAGTTTAATCATTATTTAACTGTGTAGCCAACTATAGTTAATGACCCACACGGACAGTGAGATACAAGCAAAACCATTGTGCAATAAATATCACTAAAACAAACAACCAAGGTTACATAGTTAAACCACTCAAAAATATACACGTAAATGTAAAATGACACACTAAACAGTCTGAGCAAATCAATAGCCTAACCTTTTTATATACACTAGCTTTCCTCTGCAGCAGACGTGGGTGAGCTTATAAAGCACTCACATTCTCGCTCAGTCTATATTTGGTGTTCTGACTTTCACACAGAGGCCAGAATAATATAAAGCCTGTCTCAGTCACAAACTTTTTTTTACTGTACGTGAGAGAATGACAGAAATAAAAAAACAACCAGACTTTTCCCATAGCCTTTGACCAAAGAAGTTTAACCCGAACAAGTAAAAGCCATCTATTGCGTTGTTGTCTGGAGGAAACTGAATAGAAGCTCAGTTCTCCAAGTGGCATTAGCATAACACAATTTGTTTTTATCCAGTTTGACTGTGGAGTCACAGCTGCCCTCTCCTGGCTGACAATGGAACCTGAATAATATAAAACTAAAATTGGCACAGTAGAAACAAAAAAGCTGGACTAAATACCAAACAACAGAGAACCATGCAGATCAGCGGCTTAAGGGAAATGTATTTTTAAACAGAGCCTTGCAAAACTAATCATAAAACCCTTTCCAACTGGCTAAGCATTAGGTTAGACTGCCTAAAACAAGTAGTTCTTTGGCATTTGAATATGCAGACAATAGTATTGTGATGACAAATTTGCTATACATTGTGCAGACCAACACTAAACCTAATCTAGGTGTTGGCTTTGACTTGTCCACACATTGATATAAATGATTCAATTGGACCTCTGGGTGTATGTTTACGGGTTTTTGTTCTGCTAAACAGGGTTGGGCAATTCCGGTCCTCGAGGTCCTGCAGGTTCAAGATGTGTCTCTGCATCAACACACCTGACTCAAATAATCAGGTAATTAGCACAGCTCTTAACAACTTGACTTATACTGGCGAGGTGCTTCATCCATCTGATTCAGGTGTGGTGGATCAGGGATAAATTTAAAACTTGTAGGATACCTGCCCTCGAGGACTGGAGTTGCCCACCCCTGTGCTAAAAAATCAGCCTCTGCTAAAGTCTCAGGTGTTTTGCAGCCCAAAAACTCACAATCAACACAGACAAGCTTCCCTGTTTATGCTAAAGAAAAGCAACCCTATTCTGTAAGACATTCAAAGCTTGTGATAATCTAATGTTGCATTAAACTTCCCTTCAACTTTTATACCAGACCTGTCTGCTGTGTTCCTCTGTCCATACATATTTTTTAATTTCAACTGTTGATCTACAGAAACAAAAATAATAATAAAATAGTGTTGACGTGAATGTAAAAACAGCTGTTAATAACGACAGCTGTCCTTACCGGACTGATCGTTCATCATGCGGATGGCTTTAGCTTTAGCCAGCTCAAGTGCGGTGACCCATCTCTGCCGCTCTACCTCAGTGCTCGCCTTCAGGTGGTACGTGCGCCCGCCGCTGCTTAGCACAATGTTGCAGGCGTCCTCCGTGTCGATGTGCGCCGTGGCCAGGTTTATAGTCCCTCGACACGTGTGGGCCATCTCGGCCTGCGTCCTACGGAAAATTTTACAAAGATTGGAAAATAAATCACAACAATACAACTTAACTGAGAACACTGGTGGTGAGCATCAACAATATTTCTCTTTCAATCATAAAAGGCTGGGAGTGTAGCTGACATTCCTACTGCTAATTAGCACAAGCAGGGTGGGAGAGAGAAAACTGAAAGCAAAGCAACAGTAGAAAACCAGGTTATTTCCCTTAAACAGAAGTGAGTACAGAGTACTTCAATGCATACAATGTGAATAAAGCAGAATTATTTTATTTGGAACAACTCTCACTATAATTCGCACCAGCTCTCCCTCCCACTGTTGAACTGTAGGTTCAACAGTGGGAGGGAGAGCAACCTCAGCTGCACAGACTGTCAGCGGGCCTTTCAAGTGTAGATAACAAGGCCATTTTGCAATTTCAGGCCTTTTTATATTTAACAATGAATACAAATTATATCAGGGAGACAAAAATCACTGTGATAAGATCATAACTAAAAAAAACAAAAGCACACACTGCATCAAACTGTGTGATGTTTTATTGCTGACTGCAGGTTAAAGCGGGCATGTCACGTTTCTTGGACAGAACAATCTCAAAACTTAAAATGAAGCCCCTATTTGTAGAGCAACAGCATTAAAAAGAAGATGGTGGAACTGAACTGAAATATGCATGAGTTACAACTAAAACATGCAGTGAAAAAAAAAAATAGTCTTCTTCAAAATTGTACGTATCTTTGAAAGAAAAACATTGCACTGACATTCAAATAACAATGAGAACAATTCAATGCAAATCAAAATAAGTTCATTTCAAAGATTTTTTTTATATTAAATACGTCTACAACTATAACCATACGTCTATAACTATAGAAAACATCACAAAGGCAAAATTCAACACTTAGTCTGTAAAAGGAGTCACTGAAGGAATAGTAATAACCATATTTTGTAAAAATAATAGCTGTTAAAATCTTCTATTTAAAGCACAACCATGTCTAAATGAGGTGCCAAAGAGCTTTATTCTTATTTTACGATGTTTTGAGAAAATTTGGAATTGAGTGCTGTAGCCTAACAAATCACAATTTGCCACAATATATAGTTATTATAGCCTCATAAGGAAAGAGACCATCTGGCTTGTTATCAACACAGTTATATAAAAAATGGGCCATCTTTTAAAATAAAATGGAGGTGAATTAAAGCACATGGCAAGGGAGATCTCCACATCTGCAACATCAAAAAATGGAAGCATAAGACTTAACAGATTGAATCAAGAATCAATAATCACTTTATTTATATAGCGCCAATTTACAACAGATGTCGTCTCAAGGCACTTCACAGAAAATCAATTAAAATCAAAGATACATCATAAACAAATCGATTTAAAAAGTTTCCAATCTAAGGAACCCCAGCAGATTGCATCGAGTCATTGACTTGCAGCATTCCAATAGATAGAAAGATGTTTCTATCTATCTATCTATCTATCTATCTATCTATCTACCCATCTGACCAGTCCAAGAAAATCCAACCAGCTTATTCTTGTGGAGTCACAGGGGCGCCTATCAATTTTGAATACCCAATCAGCCTAACAGTCATTTTTTGGAACTGTGGGAGTGAGCCGGAGTACCCGGAGAGAACCCACGTATGCACACAGAGAACATCAATACATCCATTGTCTTTCTTTCTTTTTTTTTTTAAATCTAACTACGAATTGAACCCAGAGCTTTCTTGCTGCATGGCAACAGTGCTACCCACTGCGCCACTGTGCAGCCGAGCAGGGAGAACATGCAAACTCTCAAAATATGAATAAAATTAAATGTATTTTTTTAATTTTCTTAATTAAAAAAATACATTTAATTTTGTTTATGCGGAATTGGCACCAGCAGAGCTTTCTACAAAGGATAAGCCTCTTAGAATAAATGAATGAATGTATATACAGTTGAAACCAGATATGTAAGTACTGAATAAAATGAACTTTTTGTTTTACTGTTGATTAATCCTAAAAACGTCGCTATTTTAGAACAAATAAGAAACCAATATGACTCAAATGTAAGTTAATTTTAAAGATTTTCCTTAAAATTAGACTGTTATTTTGATAATGTTCACAAAAAAATGGTTCAGATCTTTTAGAAACCACAAAATTCCCTTTAAAATAACTTGGTCAATGAATATCAAGTTTGGTGCTTATAGTGAGTCATGTTATGCTGGATGTCCGTTAAAAGGAAGTTATTCCTTCCCACCATCCAACCATGATTGCTCAGGACGACTAATAGATGCGAAGAGTCAATGCCATTTCCTTGATCCCCCTTGAGATAAATTATGACCCATTTGCAACATCTGAATTTAATTGTTTAAGCAGTTTAATTTGGATTGATCTAAACGCTACGTAATTAGAGGTGAACGTGGCAATATTGTTATAAACTGGATTATTTCGAAGTGAATATGAACAAAATTTGATTCGTTATTACTGTATATGGATGAGAACTGGTTGTAAAATGCATACAGATGATGTTTGGTAAAGCCACATTTGAACTGAATATAAATCTTTCTCCAAAGCTAAAACTTTAGAACATCAACAGGGTCCATAAACAGAAAAGGCTTGGGACAGCTGCTTACAACTTTGCGGTTTCAAACCCTAAATAACAGCCTGTTAAAAGCATGCAGCCATGCCATCAGTTTAGATGCATCTCTCTCATCTGAGTACTTCCTCTTACAAGAAAAACTTCAATCTCCGTAATAAGGAAGCTGCTGCCTTACTGAGTCAAAGGTTTAGAGTGTATTTATAAATTCTGCCAGGCAGCGGCTTCCCTGAAGTCCGTTCTTGTTGTCATGCCAAGCGAGAACAAGCGCTCAGTGTACCATTCCTCTGCTGGCACTCGGTGCACATCAGTTCTGCAGACAAGCACTGCACTGGGGCCATGCAAGGCAGAACGGAGAACGGGCCGGGGCGGAGATCCTCAACAGTCACGGTTTGCAGTTTCAGCATGTCGAGGTGAGCTGCACGTTACAGTAAGTGGGTCAGAAACAGAATGTGCTGCCGATGAGTAAGATGAGACGCGTTCTGACTGCTGTGGGGAGGCCAGGCCATGCAAAGGCCAATGAAACTACATAGTCAACAAAAAGAGACAGAGAAACAGAGATATGGGGGGGTTAAGGCAACTAGAAGGATGAAGAGGGAGGGGAAGTGAGAAGGTTAGAGCTGAGGGGAATGGGGGGAGACTTCCAGCGTGATGTGCTGCATCTGGAGAGCGTTGACATGATTTACCTGTCCGTCCCCTGTGCACACATCCTCATAAAACATAAATCCACCGATCTGAAGCATGTAATGACAGAACAAAAACCAATGAACAACACAGGACACATGGCCATGAACATGACAACGCAGACAAGGTGAAGCCATAGATAGGTTTTATTGTGGCTGTAGGCTCCAATATCCCAAGACCTGGAGGAAAATGTTGACAAACCACTGGATAACGCGAAAGGGAAACATGAGAGACAAAAAAATGAGGAATGAACTGAATGAAAAAAAAAGACAGTTAAGACCAGTGAGACCGGGTGTTCCTTTGCTGCTGCGACTTAAAAAAACAAAACACTAAGATGGCACAGACAGGCACCTAAACAGAAACACTTTAGCATGCACACCCTGTCGCCTGGTGCAAAGAGCAATGAATAGCCCATTAACAAGATTAGATCACAGCCGCAGCATTGCTTGCTCCAGTCACTCCAGATGAGACGCCTGTCCACCAGACAGGATTCAAGCCAAGATCGAAATCCCCGCTAGGCCCGAGGTCGCACTGCTCGCCACTCATCCTCCACCTCCTCTTCCACCCCCCTGTATCCTGAGACCAAGCGGTAACACCATAACCTGACTCTACAAAGAGGACCCAGGCAGCAGTGAACACCTGGTGAGCACTCAAACCGATGCTATCTGGTTTCCCTCCAGTTACTGGAGCAAAACACGGACAGCTTAGAGCGCTATGAAAGGCAAGACCGGGTGTGATATTGCAGCTCCAGTAGCGCCCGCAGTTTTAATGTCCTTTCATGCTCACTAATGTACAGCTGGATTTACATTGAGAGCTTACTAAAATGTGCATAGAGCATTAAATCTGGGAGCAAAGGCAATTAAGAGATTGAAAAAAATAATGTTCTTCGAAAGAAGAAGATCTTGTCTTATGTCTTCTCCAGCACAACTGGGCTTTGAACTAAAAGGAGGCATGGCACAAAGCTGATGCGAAGGAAAGAACGTCCAGGCTTGCGGTTTTCCGAGCCAAATTAACGGAGCACTCAATAGTGAATGCGATTCAAAATCGCTATTCAACTCATTACACTTTGACTTGCTCGACTGCTGAGGATGTCAGGCCATTCACAGACTCTAAGCATTGATCTGTGGTGCAGGTCAAAGAGCCTAGCTGGCGCTTCGACAAAAACTGGCAGCGGAAACAGAAGGGATTTCTTAAGCTAAGATTTCAAAAGGTGTGCAACTCACAAATAAAATATCAGAAATCCATGGACTTTAAAATAAGACATAAGAAACACGGTCAACAATTAATGCATAAAAGCTGATATAATAGTAAGTATTTAAACCCTCTAGATGTCTACCTGTGTTTGATTTAATGTTAGTATACATTTAGCAGTTTTGTGAAGGTTTCTAAGGTTTGTTAAAGAACATTAATGAACAACAAGCATCATGAAGAAAAAGAAACACAAGAACAAAGGGATCAAGCTCTGGAGATGTTTAATGCTGAGGAAGACTGTTCTGTCCATTATTAAATAAAGACAGCATCCCAAACTTGCAAACCTACTTAGGCAAGACCTTCCATCTAAACTGAATTAGAGCCACAAAGGTGTTTGTGGTATGACTGGGGGAGCTAGAGAGATTCACACTGCAAGTGGAAGAGTCTGTTGATGGGACATGTGAGTTTAGGCAGGAGTGACAAGGAGATATTCTGAAGGAGTTTGCTGCAAACCATGCAGGAAAATCAGCAAACATCTAGAGGAAGGTGCTCTGAAGAGATAAGAGTGAAACCAAGCATTACGCGGTACATTCAGCGCAGAGAATGTGCTGGAAAACGATTCACGCTGACATTAACAACACGACCACGGAGCATGGTGGCGGCAGCAGCGTCCTGGGGGATGCTTTTATTCAGCGTTGACAGCGAGGCTGTTTAGACCTAATTGGAAGATGGTTGGAGCTAAAGATAAGGCAAACCTGGAAGAAAAGCTGTTAAAGGCTGGAAAGGATTACGAGAATCAGAACCTTCCAGCAGGAAAACGACAGTAAGCAAACAGCCAGAGGTATCAGGGAAAGGTTTGAATCGAAGCATGTGTTTGTGTTAGACTGGCAGAGTCAAAGATCAGACAAAACTCCAACTCATCTGTGGCAAGCCTTTATATTTTAAAGACGCTTTCAATCTCCTCTGACTGAGTTTGGGATATTTGCTAAAAAGAACGAGCAAAGATTTTAGTCCCCAGTTAGAAAAAAGCTGGCATAGACCTATCCTGAAGACTTTGGAATGCTGATAACAAGTGTGTACGTCTTTAATTTTTTAATTCTCAATTCTTAATTGCAAAAAGTACATTGTATATTTTTGGTGACTTAGTGTGACAACCTTTGTTCCTCTTTTAGTTTTCTGAAGAAACATCTTAAATAGCTGCAAATTAAACTTCTGCCTTATGCAAAAAGCCACCTGTGAGGTGAAATAATCAAAGTTTAGGGGGTTTTAAACAAACGCAACCATCTGCTTATCTGAGCATCTTTTGCTTTCCTCTCACTTCATTCGTGAAACTGAACGCCTGCTCAATTCTCCTTACCCTAAGCCCTTTACACAACTGTACTAAAACAAGATGGAAAAGTAAAATTTTTCACAAAAAAGATTAGATATTGAAAGGTCACAAGCTTTATATTGTTTTCCAACATTTTCCCCTCTATCTTAATCTAATAAAAAAGATGAAAACACGTCTAGAATAAAGCATTCATGCAGGAAGCAACACATTTATGACTTGACATATGATGAAAGCACATTAAGTAACACGTTGTCAAGTATGTCTCAGTTTCCTTTATACTCCGCTGACAGATAAGGTCCACACAATAGGGAACAAAGCCCTGAGTCACACAAACACACACAGTCGTTTCAGGAAGACATCGGTGGAGGGTACAACTTGTACGCCTCAGCGCGCCTGGGCTCAGATGTTGACAGGTTAGCTCTTCTTCCGTGGGGTGATCGCCTTATAACTTAATGGACTATTAATGCCGGTCGAGGAAAAAGGTGTCTTTAATTTCACCGCGACTACAGGCAGGATCTTTTTGTCACACAACTCTACAGCCAAATAACATGGCGATGACAAAAAAATAAAAATAACAGGGCCGCTCAGGTGGCAAGACTTGGAAAGAAACAAGAAAAAATGGGTTTGATTGGACAGCTGCACAAACAATAGGTGGACGATATTTGTTGTTAAGCAGCCGTGGCTGAGGAGAAGACCAGATAAACAACTACAGCGATTAAGTTTTAGAAGAGGTGGTTATTTTAAGTGTCAACGCTACTGCACAATTATACGTTTCTGGAGTTTGCATTTTAAACTTTCCGGTCGCAGCTTTAACTAACAGACTGAGGTTACTTCCACCGAGCAGCTTTTTCATTCTGCTGGGAATCATTTAATTAAGGGACTGGATCAGACAGGTCAACAGCTGTTACAGATAATATTTAGTTTCTGTCTCTCTGTGTGTGGATGTGAATGTTCATTTTAAAAAGTCTGGTCATCCAGCTGACTTTTTAGTTGTAAAATCCACGCGCTACAACGCTTTAGGACAAAAAGAGCTTTGTTTAGCGGATTACTCTGCGGGAATTCGACTATGTATGAACGGTGACTGTAACAATTGACCTTATGAAGCAGATTTTAAGAGGACCAACAGGACCATTTCATGCTGATTAAGTTCTCTACTCCCCCCACCATGGATGCGACATAAATAACCATCATCCATAACCAACAACAACTAAGTGCCATAATCTGAACCTGCAGAAACATGACTCCCACTTCGAGAAGCCACAGGTGCGTATGCGTGGCTGGAGTTAGTAAAGCCGACACAACGTAACAGGTAGCAGCTGTTGGAATGGGGAGAATGTTTTTGTCTCTCTTTTAAGGACTTTAAAAGAAAACGAACAACTGCAATTTTTAAGTTTGAAGTAATTTGGTTAAATATCATTTCAGGTTTTCACACAAATATTAGTCACATGATCAAAGGGTTATTTTATCTAATCGAAAATGCAAGTTATTCCAAAATTAGCAAACATGTAATCAAAAATTAATTTTTACAGTTATAGCAATGTTTATTATAAACTGTGCTGTCATATTACGTTTATTTTGCCAACTGTAAAAGCCCTCAGGCTGTAGAGCTTTGCATATTATGCAAATACATCATACGTTAAGAGCGTCTGGATATCTGCCAAGCTACGAAACAGCCAGCTGAATACATGTTTGTAGATACAGTTGAGGAAGAGGCTTCGCTCTTCTTCACCATTCTCCACAGTCGTAAAGGAGGTCACTCCAGCACCTTCTCTGTCAGCTTATTAAAATAACTTCAACTGTATGATCGAACATCTGGAACATTTGAACCGTTTAATATCTTGGTACATTTTTTAAAAAAAACAACAAAAAAAACAAGCTTCACTTTTCTTATAATTCACTTTTTTTTATTAGGTAGGAGGAATTGCTGAGTCTTTCTATTGAAAGAATTAACATTATCACCGAATATCAACTAAACTCAGCCCTTGCATATTGTTTAACCGTCGATTATTGATAGTTCAGACTGATAAAGTTACAGCAACATAAGTGCAAGAAAGTTAATATTATGAATCTCTCTTTAGGACAGGGGTATCTGTAGTAGAGCTGTACACCAACATGTGGGGGAAGGGCAAAACATTGTTTCATTATTCTCGTTTAGCAATTTCCACAGGGAATTGTCGAAATGCCTTTAATTGGTATAATAAAGCATTTAATAGGATTTCAAATTTCCCAACTGTCTTAGTAATAATTTCCATGTATGGGTCAATTGATCATATCTTATCGTTTTTGTTTCAGTTTTGCCTTTCCCACCTTCTTCATCTAACAAGCAACACATGCATTTATTTATTTTTCTGTCGTTTTAACTAGGTAAGTGAATTTAAAGAGATCTGAATTTCCTCTTCTAACTTTAATAAGACGAAAAACTAGGTCCAATACTTTTTGAAAATAATATACATAAAAATAAACAACTGCGAGCAATGTTGAATGTTCTAAACAAATATTCAACAAGTTATTTCCAGATGCAAGCTAACGGGGCTAGCTTGGTTTGCTAGCTAACGTCTGTATCTATGGTAACCTATTGTACTTATTTGTATTCCTCTCTTTTTATTTTTAGTGTTATTGTGATTTTATTAAGATACTCGCCGCTCTGTCCCTGTCTGCCTGTGTTTCCGTTTCACGCCCAGCCTACAAAAATCCAGCCGCGGTGAAAGCGCGACACTCTCCCGTGTCATCCGCGGAGGTAAACAGACCGTTTGACAGCTAGCTTTTAGCGACCGTTCACAAACATGACACCAGTCCACGTCCTCGGTACGTTTATATTTTACCTGTAATATGACAGCAGGCCGTTGCTCAGGACGAACCACCGCCGCTGGTAGCCTTTCAGGTAGTTGGTCCATTTAAAGAGCCAGCCTTTGTAGGTGTCGGAGCCCGGAGCAGGAGCAGGGGCCGCGCTGGCGGCTGGTGCCGAGCCCTTCCCTTGCTCGCTCATTCTCGGTAAAACACGCGCAGCTCGGTAAACCAGACCTAACCCGAGACTACGATTTGGGGAAAGGGATGAGAGGGAGAGGGGGGGGGGACGCTAGGCCACTGCGGCTTTCCGTTTCACATGACTTCGGG
>JAVLVB010000003.1:3268467-3287871 GCA_032876305.1 Orestias chungarensis
TCCAGGCTGATGATCCAGAGCTGCACCACGTGACGGGGGTCATCCCCACATTCCTGTACATCTGACACGCGTGGAGGGGGGTTTCTGATTTCTGACTACTGATGTAGTCCTGCAGACAAGTAGCTTGTGTCTGCAAGGGACTTTGATGAAGGTTTTACTGTCATAGCAAGTTAATTATTAATCTTATCAGTTTAACATTTCTTCATTAGTCATGCATTCCCAAAAAAAAGGGATGGTGTAAAAATGTTTCTCAATTATCTCTTATCATTAATGTTTGTTTTTGCTACATGGCAATGTCATTCAATATGTGCAGAAGTTTGAATATAACTCTGTCTGGGCGGTTCTGTCAAGGTTTAAGCAATGAGCGTGAAGCTGTTACATCTCCCATCTCCATTGGGAGTTGTACCAGCAGAGAGGTATCTCCAATGCTGACTGGTGATGGATGCATCATGCTGAGGGATTTCTTTAAGGCCAGTGGTTGTGGTGCATTGCACAAAGTGGATTGGAAAATCAAGAGGTGGGTTTAGCTCCACATTCTTTGACTTTGTTTCAAATAAACAACTAGATAGTTAAAACTTGGATACAATTTGGTTCTCAGGCAGACAAATTACCCTAAGCAGATATCGAAAAACAATAAAAAAATTTCAAATGTGGTCAAATATTCAACAAGAGTTATGTTGGGGGTACAAAGACAGTACGGGTTGTGCTGTATTTAGTAAGAGATTTCAATTGTTGGTTGGAATATTTATTTATTCTCAAGCTTGATGTGCAGATAGTTTTTAATATTTTATGAAATAAATAAGCATGTACAACAAATTTTTGTTTTTCAGAATCATTCAAGTTTTTCTTTTAGCTGATTAACACTGCTGCTCCTCTCCGTACTAAAATTAGATAAATAGAGCACATCATCTCAGTTGTAAAGACTTATAGGCTCCTTCCTGTGTCTCAGACAATACACTTTAAAAATACTTATGTTGGTTCACAAATTACAAAATGCCTTAGTACCAAAATATATTAAAGATCTGTTGTTATATTAAATGTCCAGAGCACTCAAGTCTTTTGGTTTAAAATCTACTCTGCATCCCCAGATGTACATTCAAAAATGAAGATGCAGCATTCTGTATTTATTCTCCTCTAATCTGGATCAAACTTCCAGAAATCTGCAAAAATTATTTAACACTAAGTTGCTTTAAATAAATACATTTGTTTAAAGAGATCCACTAATTAATAATAAGTAGAAAATCATAAACTGTTGCCTGTTTTTCAAGCTAAAAAGGAATGTACAAATAAATGGTCCTTCCTTTGGTTGTATTTATAGATCCACCTCAGGAATGCCTGGTTTAAAATCACCATTAAAATGTCAGTCTCTCAATCTGTTATCTACATCAATGACAGATTATTTATTTATATCAATACTATATATTATGGCATGGGAAGAACATGAATATTGTATAAGGCATGTTTACTACCAAAGCATAATAAAATATCCTTCAATAACAAGTCCAAGGGTTCTCTGTTCTGTGAATGAATTGAGAGAATGTGGTTTCTGGTGAACATCTTTAAGTTTCCAAATGCTTTTATAATATATAAAAGTGTTTTGTAATGTCAATGAAATGTACATTTGTAAGAATATGAAGTCATATTACAGCTCATTTTTAACTGGATCCAAATGGAAAGAACTCCCAATATGGCTGTAAAACCAGTTGGTCTCAATAGTGGAGAAGATAAATATACAACACACACGTTGAAACTTGACTTTTGCTCAGTTAGATACACTAAGCATGTATGACTTTTGTCATTTTCAACAGTATGTTTTTAGCTTAACTGAATAATTTAAGTCACAATACAGTAACTATCATTAAAAATATGCAACAAGCATATTTACAAAACAGTTAATAAGTATAATCATCTCTATCTGAGTAATACAGACCGAAATGCATTTAAGACCAGAGTTCATTGGCTATTAACTGTGTTGTCTGTTAGTCCTCGGGCTCTAGATAACATTGCTTAACCACAAGATGGCATTGTTTTCATAACCATTTTTGATAGGGCATGATCTTGGCAAATGATGTAGAAGTAATCCAAACAAAATTGGCACTCTCAAATGCATTTAATTATTTATTCATCATATGTCAAAAAAGGAAAGGCTTACTCAGAGTAACAAGACCATAAAAATAAAGACAAGGTTTCAAACTGAAATAACAAAACAACAACAAGGAAAAAAACAAACTGTAGCCCTTTTTGTTCTGAAACACACACAGAGACCGATGGGAACTCATGCTACACACAGTTGCTTTCTCGTATCTCTGCTACATATTTCTCCCTTTTTTTGTACTACTACAAAAATATGCAACCATCTGGCTCTGCTAAAAGATTAGCACTACATTTGGAGGAAATCAAGAGCTTGTGTTCTCACATGCCATGGAAAATGATAAAACTCATTCACCCAACTGCTCACTGCAGAGTCAGGAAACCACGGAGTACAAAAAAAGCAATTGAACACGAGATCACATTTTCACATCAGTGCAGTTAAACTTTACCTGTTGGGTGTTACCAACAAAAAAAGCATGCAAGATGATCCTTTGGGTGAGTCAGTCTTATGTACAAATGGGTGGGGTGTGCCTACAAAATACCTACCTTGGCCTAGTAAAAAACAAATAAAAGAGGTTCTCAATGCATTACCATTTTGATGCTATTGATGCTAATGACCCATTTGCATCCTCGATGGTACATGTAGGAGCCGCTTAGCTGTGTTTACGTCCTTTTATAGGCCGCAGGAGTGCATTGCACATGGATTACAGCAATTACAAGAGGCATTTTCAATACGATATATTGGCGTGTGGTCAGTAGAGGGCATTGCTGCGGGGGTTTATTGCTCCATTCTAATCCAAAGCGTCAGAATTTGTTTCACCTATCTCGCTGCGTCGATCCTTTACCTGACTGGATGTCAGTTATCAAACCCGCCTCCCTCCAATTCACCTTTGCTTGCTCTCTCGCTTTCACAGGCAGATACGCGCACACACTTTAACACCTACCATTTACAAGGATGCCAACATCCACTGAGGTTCAGCATTTTGATCCCCACAAATGTATCAGGGCCCGCTATTACATTACTTTAAGCACTCACATACACACTGACGACCACAATGCTAGTACAGGTTCTTATTTTAGCCTCCTGTACGGAACCTGGTTTAAATGTACTTTGCGGATTTGGTGTAGGGGCCGATACTAGTCTAAAGCCCTACAGTTTATCATAATAAGGGATTCCATTTTTTTCTGCTTGAAGACAACCTTAAAATACCCTTGATTGGGACAAACAACCTTTACCCTAAGACTAATCTGTACCACGCAGGGAAACATTGAATAAAGCAGGCTAATTCCTCAGGCCTAAAATAAAATAGCAGTTAGTCATATCTATATATGTACAATTTTGAGATAAAATTTTCAAGAAGAGTTAATTTATTGCAGTAGTTCAATTAAAATTGTGGAATTTATATATTATACAAATTTATTACACAGAGAAAGATTTATTCAAGGTTATAACTTCCATTTCAGTAAAAAAAAAAAAAAACGATCAAACGATTAACTGTCATGTTCACAGTTGTCACTCTTTACATGGAGGGTAGCTATAAATATCATTTGAAAATAAATTGTCTGTTTACAGAGTGCTGCATCCAAGGATATCATGGAAAACTGAATGGAAGGAAAAAGTGCACAAACAAAATGAATAACTGCAGCCTTGAGAAGATTTTAAAGTGAAGCTCATTAGAGGGTTTCAGGGAAGATTTACAAGAAATAGGTTGTTTGGAGTCAGTGTTTCAAGAGCACTCATTGAAATGTTAAAAAAAAAACTATTTTCCATTACTGCTAAGCCGTAATCCTCTAAATTAAAGAAAATAGGAACTTTTAATATATATAAATCACTCTTTGTGTAATAAATCTTTATCATGGATGAATTAAATCACTGAAAAAATGAATTTCTGTGATAGTATTCAGGGATATCCATCTTTAGTTTTTTTTGTTTGTCTATCTTTTCATCTTAAATGTGGACTAATGGCCTTGTGTCCCCAAGTAAATTGTACTACATCACATCTGAACTTATGCACTTGTGCCTTTTCAACATCCTGAATATGGCAAATCCCAAAGGAAGACTCAATAATATTGCTGCCTCTCTGGTTTTGAGTTTTGCCTCTATGCTGTCGGGAGCAGTTACAGACCTGATGTATCAGTCGCGTTACATACGGAGACCCAGCTTTAAATTCATGTCTGCTGTGGCTTCTATCTGCTTCCTCCTTTCTACACAGAATTAGATTTTAGGAAGTGGTTGGATGAGCATTTGTGGAATTTCAGTCTTTTACAGCGCAAAGAGTCAAATAAACCTCATTATGAAAAAATCAGCTCAGTTAAGCAGGAGGCCACGGGGTATTTTTCCAGCCATTACGATAAAGAGTCTGCTCCAACCCCAGACATGAGGCAGGGTCGCGGAAGCTCAAGGGGTCACATGACCGTGCATCGGTTCCTCTGTAGTGCCCCCTGTAGTCGGGTGGAGGTGTGGTTCTGGCGCATGCCCCGCGCCACGGCGATGCCCAGCAGCTCCTTGAAGAGCAGGACCACGTGCCAGTTGAACTTGGCGGAGCACTCCACGTAGCCGCACTTCCAGGTCTTCTTCACCAGGACAGACACGGCCCTGCGGGGCATGAAACGCTGCCTCTGCAGGTCCCGCTTGTTACCCACCACGAGGATCGGCACCTCACTGCGGCTGCCTTCCCTGAAGGAAAATGTGAAGTGGAAAAAAGAAGGAGGGGTTGGTTTCAAAAGGCACAGCTATCAGCTTGCTGTTTGTGAAATTGGTTGTCACTACGTTGTGTGTGTGTGCGCGCGAGTGTGTTTGTGTGTTCGTCGTGCTAGGTGTGGACAGCAGGATTACAGCTCACACAGGGTCGAGGGCCCTCCTCTGCAGGAGATAGTTTAAACCATTTCTAGTCAAGAAGATGTATGACAACCAAAGACATATATTTGGGTCACAACACAGAGTTCCAGTCAGATATATACAACTACACATCATCAGCTTGGATTTCAGGTACACTTTGGACCTTAAATTGTTTTTTCGGCTTAATTGTTTTAAGGTGGGATGTTTCTCCAACATAAAGCTTCAAGTATTAGCATGTTGTGGATTTCCTTCTATACTGGGTAAATATTATTTTTACAGGTTTGATTATCTGCACACAACCAGCTAATATTTGCATATCCTCCAGCACATCACCACACGCATTAGTGGTCAGTACATATTTGAGAAGAAATTGTAAAGTCCGGTTGAAATACACATTTTCCAACCCCAGGCTTGGCTTTTGAGAATAGCCTAAATCCTTTTGGTGTGTCTTTGAGATATCTGTCTTGCTGAAACTCCCAGTTGTGAACAAATTCAATTATCTGATCCAAACTACCACCCTCACATAAAAGGAAGTCTGAAATCGTTTGGCTTGCTCAAGAACTCAAGTTTTTCAGAGGGAAAATCTGCTGGAAGTTAACGCAGTATGGATTAAAAGATTGCAGAACCAAAATAAAGCTCCTGCTTCAAAACACACACACACAAAATAATCAAGATTGATTGCATATTTCAGTATGAGTATACATGTCCAAATGTAAAAAGAGAAATGTTTAATGGTCAGATTTGAAAGAGATGGAGCAATTCAACATAAGTAAAGAAGTCAAGGTAAAACTAGCAACACTGAGGCAACCGTCAAACAATGTGGCCACAGTATGATACTTGGGTCGCTGCTTTTTTTCCCAGTGGTATCATTGTATTACACAGAGTGGATAGTATTAGGACAACATATCTTCCCACACCTGTTGAGTTTTTGTCTGATAAGAACAACAGTAAAAAAAAACAGCCAGAATCATACTACAAGCTTATTGATAAATACAAAAAAGAAATAAAAAATAACCTCCCCAATATGAAGTTTGTCGATGGCTATCTGTTTTGCACTCGTCACCTCAATGAATGAAGAGACAAGCATTCACATCTTGTGCTTGTAAATTACAACCAGGTTGTAGGTTGATATTTAAAATGTAACAAGACAAAGCAAATATAGTCTTAAAAAGTCAAGATCTGGTTAAGGTTAAATAAATTGTTTATATTATTTTCCTGTCAGTCATTCGTAGTTTCATGACCCCCTCGGTAGCAAAGGTGAGAAAACGTTCTTTCTTTAAATACGACAGCATTGTTACCTGACATCAAGTGTTGGAGCAATATTCCCTCAGTCTTGAGGTTGAAGTGGTATGGAGGTAACATTTCTTTTAGATCCTAATGTTTCCTTTGCACTGCGGCAGATGATCTGGTAGGTGTGCAAGAGGAAACAGGAGGATCTTCCAACTAAATTAAAGCCTTTACTTATGCAGACAACAGTTCAATAGCAATGAGACAAAACTTACAAGAGAAGCTCTTAAAGTACAAGAGGATTTAAAAACGTTTATCTGGACAATTTTAATTGCTTCCAATGTTACTGGCAACACAACAACATCCTTCAGTATAAATAGGAGGGATTCGAGTGACAAAACTTCTGTTTTGTGAGGAAGTGTGTTCTCGTTCAGGCAAATAATGTTGACTTTTTGAAGCAATGTAGCCCTATCTTCCTGGAAACACTCACATTGAACATGCCTACATGCTCACAAAGCAGGTTTATTTTTTTGTAAAATGTCTATTCTGTTCTTTTATCTCCTGTTTCACTTTATTAAAAATGTTAAGATTATCATGCACCTTGGATTTAATCCAGCAGCACAACAGGAAAATATGAGTAATCTCTCCCCAATATGCCTGGATCATA
Organism: Orestias chungarensis; assembly: GCA_032876305.1. Lineage (NCBI taxonomy): Eukaryota > Metazoa > Chordata > Actinopteri > Cyprinodontiformes > Cyprinodontidae > Orestias > Orestias chungarensis. Next base: position 3,275,292 of record JAVLVB010000003.1, read on the forward strand.
GTTGTTTTATTGGTCTCTCAGACAAAAAAACAAAACTACCTTAATAAATTATTTAAGCAACACTAGAGAGTTTCAGTTTTGGAAGATTTTATCCCCCAGTAGATAAAGGCGGTACTGTTTAGCCTAAAGGAAAACTGCATTTCCCATGAGGACCAGCGCATAGCATCATAAAATCCTAATCTCCCGGTCGCCTGCAGTTGGATTGAAGTACATTTCTGTTTCCAGTGTGTGTTTGAAGGATGAATAGCAATGAGGGGATGAACCTAATTGTGGAGAAACAATGTCATATGAAGATGTTGAAAATAAGAAATGATGGAAGTGAAGTGTTGCCGTAAAGCAGTCAGCACATTTGTAGTCGTTTTGTGTGGCAGGGTTCCTACCACCCTCTTCAAAGTTGCTTAATGTTGGTTACAGCAATACAGAGAACACTTGACAGAGGCGTCATTCAACACGAGTTAAGTCGACGTATAATCACAAACGTTATGAAAATATTTTATGAAGGTTGAAAAGTTATTTAGTGTTGCTTTAAAAGCCCCAAATTAATGCCAAAATAAGAGAATCCTGTTTCCTTATGTGTAAACTAAATAATTCAATCTAATTGGATTTTAGTGCAATTAAATCTTTCTGTAGTGTTCGTAGATAAAATTATACCTTTTCTTTAAAGCAAATCAAAGGATTTGCAGAATTATCTGATGTGAAGTTAAATCAAGTGAAAGCTGTTAAGTCAGATATGAAATCTTCTGCTAAAATGAAAGCAAAGATAGAAGTAAAAAAAACAGTGAAAGCTGATGCATTATTAATTGTTCTTTTCTTCAATAAATGAATAGAAGTTGTTGTTTTTTTGCTGATACGGTGTCCACAATCTTTGTCATTCTCTGACAAGGATTATGCATAATTCTACACCTGCCTTCACTGACTGATAGCTTGATGAAGAGCATCACATAAAGAAAGACAGATGTGCAGTTCATCTATCAAGCCACGAGGCATTCGTCTGTAATCTCAAACTAAAACAAAAAAAATTAAATCTTCTTGAAAATCTGTGATTTTTTTTTAGACGAAAAGAAACAATCTATGTGAATGTGTTTTAATTCATGTATGTCTTTTTTTCTTTTTTTTACCATGTGGTAAAGGATCTGGCACCATCAGAAGATCTAATGAACTACCAGAAAGGTTCACACCAATGAGATGCATATAGGAGAGGAAAGTAGAAGCTGCTCTGGTTTTCAGCATGTTTTTGTGGGAACAGATAATTTCAACCCAACATTTTGTTCTGTTGCCGCTACCAACTGTAGAGAGAAAAGCCCTCTGAACCACTATTATTCATGATCTCCACGCAGGGTTGGTCCCGCTTGGCGCTTTTTTTCTCCTGTCTCTTTCATTTTGACATCAGATCTCCGTCCTGTAACTACACGTATCTCCTGCTTGGGATTCCTCCAGCATACACCCTACCCATTGTCCATAATGGGTTTCTGTCTTCGACCATAAACATGGAGGCGGGTGGGGGTGGGGTGGACTGTGTGGTTGCAGCTTGGTCATGTACAACACAGCACACAAATGAAGTCCCTCTCTATATGGAAATGTATTCAGGTGTGCCAGTGTTGACGATAACAAAGCAGGTTTTTCACTGATCCTTGATGTTCAGCCCTTTAGCCTCATGTATGTCTATGGAAAGACATTCAGGAGATCCGTATTATATCACCCTTGTTCTCTTCATGTTAGATAAAAGCAGAATATCCCCCACCACATCATCTATAAACACCTGGCGCCGCCTTAGACAGCCCTCGTGTAGCAGCGTTGTTTCAAATGTTATAACAAAGCCGGTCATATTTTTTCCATGAGAATGTCGCTAAAATGAAAGATATCTCCATAAAAAGACTAAATATGTCTGTTAAAACAGATAAAATAAAAAGCTTTGTTACTGATCTCTAAATGAGTGATAAGGCAGCTTTAAGTTGGAGACACGCAATGAAGTGAAAAGGTTGCACATCAACGGAAGTGTTGATACCTGTGAGCGTACCTGTTCTCCACTATCTGCTGTCTGATCATCTTGACGTACTCAAAGCTTTCCACACAACAGATGTCGTACACAAGGATATAAGCGTTGGCGTTGCGGACACCTCTGCAGCGGAGATCCAGCCATTCCTAAACGAATCAAAGAAAAACACACACAAAAAAAGTGCCAAAGTATAAATTTCATGTTTTTATATTGAAGAAATAAAAAAACTGCACAAATATTTTATCGACAAATTGATGCTTTTTCTTTAAAGGCTCTTTAAGGATTGCTCTGTAAAGCTTGATGCTGCCACCACTATGTCTCACCATGGATGTGGAGTTAATAGGACAAAGTGCATTGTTAGTTTTCTACCAGACATGATGCTTTGCTTGTTAAATCACAATATTCAGTCTGTCTCAGTTTGTTTTTGCTTCTTTTTCAGATTTCAGATTAGTGGAGCATAACTGATCAAAGTTATTTTAACAAATTTTTCCACTTGAGCTCTAGGACTCTTCAGTTCCTCTAAGGTTTGTGCTGGAATCTTGGCTGCTTCCCTGACTAATGCTCTCCTGGTGGTTTAATTAATAAGATTAATTGAGGACCGCCTGCCTAGATAGTCATTGTTTGACGTGTTTGTTAACCTTATCCTGCTTTAAACTTCTCTATAGTTCCATAAAAGTCTTGTCTGCTGTGTATCTTCATTAAATACCAACTTTTGTCTGAACAAAACTGGTTGCATGGTATTTAGTTAAAAATGTAATAAACTAAATAGGTACTGAAAATGCTTTTTATGTATTTGAAAAAAAAAGTGTGAGAACTATTTAAACTCCCTTTAAGTTTTACAGCCATGCAAAACTTTGGTAACTTCATGCGGATTGCGGGTTGATGACGATTGAAGATCTGAACAGGCTGATTTAGGATGTTGAAACGACTGAGAAAGTTTTTTTGTTTTTGTATTGTAAAAGCCACGCATTATTGTTGTCATATGCCTGAGTAGCCCGGAAAAACGAAACATGCTTACACAATTACAGCGGGCAGCTAACTGAACAGCATGCACTCTGTGCTCCTGTAATATTCCTAAAGCACTTTGGCTCTTTTCCAAGATGTCCATGCCTCTGGTGCAGAGAAAAGGCACGGTGAATGAATTCCCGGAGCCGAAACCACTCTCTGAGTTTCATGTTCCTGAAATCGAGTCATTAAGTTGATCACTCCGACAAAAAACATCACTCGGTCTCCTAGCTACACGCATTCAAGGAGGATGACCGATGTTAGACAAAAACTAATCACCCAGAGTCTATCAGTAGAATAAAAACAGATTTACTCTCTTCACTTCTAGATTAGGCTTTGTTTCTTTTGGTACATTCAGCTTTGTAAAAAAAAACAAAAAACTTATTGTTTGATGCTGATGAGTTTCAAAATGTAAATGAAGCAAATTGCAGTAAATAAAAATTAAATTATTACCACAAATGTTGTTATTAGAGCTTTTTCTCAACGTTATAAGAGTGCCTTTAAAACAACAAACCACACCAACAGCCTCGACTTGCAGGCAATGAATTTAGAAATATTTGATCTGATAAGTGAGATAGTGAGGAATTTGGAGGATAGAGGAAGAGAATGTGATGGAGAAAACAGATACGGAAAATAAGAAAACAAGGAGAGAAATAAAAAAAAGACAGAGAGTCACCATCACCTTTGGGTGAGACTGTAATAGGCTCAGATGAAGCCCACGTTTAATTTGGTTCATCGTGTTGTGGACACAGTGGAAATTGTGCAAGAGAAACAATCTTTTCAGCTTCGGAATATGATATTTACCAGGAGAGCGATTTCAGGATTGTGTCAGTCAGCCGCTCGGCGGTGAGTGGTTAGCAGCACTGTTGCCAGCGATCCGATAGGTCGGTAAAATCTGTTTGCCTGTTGTCAAAGTGCATACTAACAACCGTGTTAGATTAACTGGCCTCCAAAAAATGCCTTTGGGTACAATTGTGTGAACGCATGTTGTTTTGTACTGCTTGGTTTCTGTGTTGCCCAGAGAATGTACTGTGTCTGTTCCCCAATGACCAAAGCTAACCCTAAACACTCTGCTTTACCTGCTGCAAGCACTAAACAAATACATAAAGTTGTCAAAAAAATGTTGTGCTATATAAGACTAAATCCTGCTATTAACATTATGGCTTGAAAAAATTATTCAGGGGAACTACTAACTTTATTTGATTTTACATGATAAAGTTAGCTTCTAATGCTTTGTCAATCAAGGATTTATTAGTAAATTAAAATTAGGATTATTTAAAGATGAATCAATATAATTTAGGTGTTGCCTGACAGCATTTTATGCTCTCATAATATCCCTTGTTCTGCAAATTGCTGCACACTTTATACAGAGCTAAACTAAAGTGGAAACACTGGGAATGTTGGGAATGTTTGTCGCCCCTTGTTTGGTTAATCTTTCTCACGTGTTTGTGACTTGAATATACACAATTTCATTATCTCAAATAAAAAAGGAGAGATCCTTTTTACTTGCTGATCTGCAAACCAATTCAGCCAAGCTGGCTCAGCATATCACCACAACAAAATTTATTTTTAAAACTGCAAAGTTTTAACAAGTGCTGTTATTTTTGTTCAGACAAGCGTGATATGAAGAGACCCAGCAGGAGGGCTTATGATCCCTTAATCGTGGTGTTCGGTAGGTTTATAAAAGCTTTAAGGGTTTCCTCGCTCTATGTGCTTCGAAAGGTCCGCTTATTGTTATTAAAAACATTTCTATACTTTATTTGATGCTAAAAGAAACATAATAAAGATACTTTGGATGGTTTTCCTCTTCCTTTGGACAGATGAACAAACTGCAAGCTTCCAAAACATCTTAAAATACATTTTTGTTCAAACTCTCTTGTCACATAAATATATATTCTAAGAGAAATGTCTTTGTAATCTTAAAACATTTATTAAAATTCCAGTGTACGAAATAAATAATTAAAAACTGTTGGTGCCGCACTGAATCATAAAGTCTGGAGGATCTTTGACCATTCCTCTTTGCAAAAATCTCTCCCCTCACATGCTCCACTCTGTAGGTCATGTACAAGTTTTCTCCAGGAATTCCAGTGACGATGGCCATGAAAGAAATGTTTTTAGATCCTCTTGCATGAATGATTATCAGTTTTGTGGTGGCATTTTTTTCCTCTCATTTTCAATGAGAACTCGATGTTCCCAGAATCTGGCCCAGGGCATTCACAGATCATCCACCAAACGTAACAGTTTACATAACAGGCCTTCCCCCCCTCACAACAGTCGCTTTTGTTAAACACCGTAGCCAACTGGAAATTTTGTTGCTTAAACTTCAATCTAAGTCTGATAGGACCCAAACACGGTGGCCTTATATTCCAAGTAGAGATCAGCAAACTTAGATAGAACGGATAGCGCTGAGAAATATTGATGTGCAGCTGAGAGTCAAGCAGAAACAGCTAGAATATTCGTAGGTTTGTTTTTATCAGCCTTGATAAATCAGTAGTAATCATCCCTAGGCATTTAGGCATCTGAGAAGGCTTTAAATCTAAAAATCTATCTTTAATTTTGATGATTAAAAGTTTTTGTCAGCAACAGAAATATTCCTTGCATGATCATATTCTCTGCTTAGGCTGTTCATGTGGCATTGATTTTCAAAGATTAAGGGTTTTAATAGCTTCTGACTAATACACCTGAATTCAGCTCAGATCATTCAATACGCTTTTGTTGTAAGATATTAACTTTCTATAAAACATAACGTAAAATTTAAAAAATGGACGCTGTTTGGCATAATGTTAAACTGATGAGTCAATCGTGTTTTTTTTGGCATTAAAATTTATTTTACTTGGATGGTTTTAGCTTCCTGATTTTTTTTCCTCTCTCCTTTTGACAAAAATTAAAATTCAAAGATGAAAAATAAAATCACATGCACACAAAAATTTCCTTTTTCTGCCAGTGCGATGTTCATCTCATATACGCAGCTGATAATTTATGACAGCAGAAGATAAGGGGAGAACGTGCCGATGCTACAGATGATATCAGCGTGTTTATTAAAATGAATTTGCCTTCGTCGGGCCTGGAAGACGTTATTTATGGGTTTGTATCAACAGGAAGAAACAGTCTCACATGAGTGGGTTGATAATGAGGCTGATGAGATGTGCAGGAAAGATGTAACAGGACTAATCCAGTCAAAAGTGAAAGAGGATGGTGAGAAAGCAGGTATAAATAGAACGATTTCTATGTACAAGTCGTTTTAACAATTTATTCTGGCCCAGCCCCAAATTATAAGCAGTCATTGTTGGTGACAACAAGCCTCTGGCTGGCCTTGGAACCCTAAAAGAGCCTAAATTAACAAGTAAAATGTAAAAAGAAAAACTCAAATATTGCTCAAGTCTTGTTTAAAAAAAAGCCTGAATAAAAGCATAAATACAACATTCGTTCTGACAATTTAATATTTGATATTTTTAGGTAAATCAGCATTGATAGCTTAACAATGAAGGGGTATCATCTTTTAAAAACTGTTTCAACTGTTTTGTTGTTATAATTTTTAATATGTTACATTCCAACTAAAATGCTCTTGTTTTATTGGATGCTTAAATTCTTTAAAAAGATCAAACCCTGTTTTTTGGATTAAGTCACTTTATTGATGGTTTATGAAAGAAGTTTAATTTTTATTTTATTAATTGGAGAAAGAGGCTCTAACAACTAAACCAAACGCTTTTTTAGCTAAATTATGGAATCCAGCAAAAGTGGCTGAAGGGTACAAGGGAGCAAGAACCCTTTGTTTGGAAAAGTCACAATTAGGGGAAGCTGCCAAAGTAATATGTTCTACTATCTATTTTCCTCATTAATTATACGTAAAATATGTGAAAGGGGAGGAAAATGGGAAGTGGGTCCAATACGGAGAAACTGCTTTTGGCCTTATATAACCTAAGGTCAGCTCTGAGGTTGCTGATATTTGTTTCCCACTGTCACTTTATTGGAATCCAAAGCAATTTAAATTTCTGCCTTGTTGAGTTTCTCTGGTAATACTTCCTGGCCTTAGCAACGCTCCTTTGTTGGTCAAAGGAGCGTGAAAGTGAAGTGTGTGCCCGTGTCTGCATCCTTCAGTCGGCCTTCTTACCAGTGCGGAAAAAGAGCATCTCGTCCCTCGCTCCTCAAGACCCAAACAGATCGTGTCTCCCTGACAACAGCATGTCCTGGTCAGTTTCCAGCATGCAAAGACAAAAGCTGTTGCCTCTCTGAGTACTAGGATGAGTGAAGAAGAGCCCTTAATGGTATGTGTGTTTGTGATGGATAATGCTGAAGCACAGGAGCCCCGGGTGTAACGTGGTGGGGAAAGGCTGATGAGCAATTAAAGTGCAAGCCCGACTTGCACATAAAATCTATTACAGGCCCCACAGGTGAAATTTCTATTAATCAATGATGACCTATAGCAGGGAAAATCACTAAACACTGCAGGGTGTGTCACTCCGCAGTGGCTGTTTTGAGACAGAGGGAAATAAGACTGACACCACTGTAATAGAAAATTTTGAAAGGATTGGTTTGCTGTCTTTTGCACATGAAGCTGCTGTCAAAAATGTAAACCTGGGATCAGTGTGGCTTTGTCCAAAGCTTATATAATCCACTTATCTTCATACTCATTCATTTACATGCTATAGTTCTGTTTTTTAGCACATGGACGACAAAGAGGTTTCAAAAAAACATTGTTTTGCATTCCAGAAGGTTTTCTCCAAAGCTATTGCAAAATTAATGTCCATAGTTAAGAGTAATGACAAGATAATGATCCAGCTTTGGTTTTTTTGTTTAACAGAAATGAAAAATGAGAGTAAAAGTAATTTTTTTTAATGAATTACTCATAATCATTTAATATTTTATTTATTATTTTTTATTATACTTTATACTTTAATTTGTTCATCATACAATATACTTTGTTCATATAGGAACAAAGTATATTGACTTGTGTTGTATGAAAAAAAAGCGTCATATTGAGGGTTTGGAAAGGTTCTGAAAGGGTTTACTAAAAATCTAAAAGTAAAAATAAAATAAATTAAAACCTGGCATGGGCAAAGACACAAGGCAACACTGGATTGGCAGTAGTAAAATCAGGTAGTGAATAAGAAAAAGCAAGCATCTTAAATACTAGGTAGCTTGATTACTGCAGGTCTGACAAGTATCTTCTTGGAAACAGGGTGTGAGGAAGGACCATGCAGGTAGAGTAGAGAGGAAGAGGGTAAACATTAACCAGCCAGGATGAATCTGAGTGTGATAAAGAATAAAGTAAACACAAAAGAATAACTAATCCAAGGGAAATTTAAACATAAGTAAATAAAAAGTGAAGAGATTGATCTGGATAAAGCAAGGATGACAGAAACAGAGAATAATTCAGGCACAAACAAATAAGGGATCAAAATGCAAACACACGAGACACTCAAAAATCAAAACAACCAAAAACCCTCACATAATGTGATTTGAATACAACTTTTCAACATCTTTTCAAAAACAGCAAGGATGACGTGAAATAATTTTTTTTACGAAATACAAATAAAAATCCCCTAATTTATAAAAAGAGTGTATAACTGTATAAATTATTGTCAGAAAAAATAAAGCTGTTCAGTGAAAGTGTCAAGACATTGAAATAAAAATGGATGTAAGTTTTTACAGTTTTTTTTAATTGAATAATTTAACTTATTTAAATGATCATTTACAACACAATGACACTAAATGCACCAGTAATGTATACATATTAATCTAAATGGTATGATAAAGTTGCCAGCACAGAAGTCAAGCAGGAAAAAAAAACATGCATTAACTAAATTATTCCTTTGTACCAACACCTTAGGGAAGAAAATTAATCGGAAGCAGAAACAAAAAATGTAGTTTTCCTTTCTTTTTTTTTTTACCTAAAAGTAAAAAAAAAAATAGTGTTGTTTTTTTAAATCATAAATTCTCTGTAGTTAATATCATCATAGGCTTTCTGTTGTTTTTTCTTTTGTTTTTTTTAAATGAAATGTTTTGATAATATTTGCACATCTTAGTAATTTTTATTTCCTGAATTTATACTCAGCTGTTTAGAGTGTAAAGATTTCCGATTTTTGATCTGAACATTTTAACAGGGACCAGGAGACCATTTAGTCATTTGGCTACCTAGAGCATCATGGTAACTCTGGAAGAGCTGTGCAGATTTACAACTCAGGTAGAGAAATCTGTGAACAGGGAATCTTTTAGTCATGCAATGTGCAATTTTAGCCTCTTCAGAAGAGTGGTTAGATGAAAGCTCAGAGATTAACCTACTCCTAAGAGGTTCTGTTGATCAGTTGCTTGCTGTCATTTTGTTCTCATAATCTCAAAATGTGGACAGTGGGATGAGGGGGAATGTTTTTTCACAAATTCTGATTAAACCAGGAATATAATTAGTCAATTTAGGGACCAAACAGTTGTGCAAAATGTACTAAAACACTAAGTTTAGAGCAGGTCACATTAGGTTTACATGCAAAGCTTATATTGTATTTTAGACATGTTCTGATGTTTCACACAAAAGCCAAATATATTTTTTTCAGTTAGCTGTCTATTGATTTAATGGAACAATTTCTTGAAAGATGCTTCAGGATTCCTGTTTGGCAGGGAGTTTTGACCTACCTGTAGAAACACAGAGAAACCTGGATGAAAACAGAAACACTTTCTGGTATAAACAAGGTCCGACTGCTATTTCTCTGGAAAGAAAAGCAGCATACATAAGAAAGCAGTAACTATTGCATAATGAACTTTCCTGAGCTGTTTCACATGTAAAGAGGAAGAGAGAGATCATCTGAAGCGATCTTTTGCTTCTTTTTAGCTTTTAGATGACTTGTGATTCTCTTCACAGATGGGCACATATTCCAATCGCATCCACAAAAGTTCTAACGACACAATGTGTTACATAAAAAGTTCTAACACAAGGAGCATCTAGATAGATAACTGAGAAACTGTCCAGAGAAAAACAGCAGAGGGAGAGGGAGCATCATCAGTGTGTGGAAGTCATGGAGATATGGCACAAAAGAAGATTAAAAAACAATAAGACAGAACAAGGCAATAACAATAGATCTGAATACTGTATCAAGCCTAAATTTATCTGTCACCACAACCTATCACCACACTTTAACAGCTGCTCTATCAGCTATACTATCAGCAGGAAACATGCATTCAACACAGCGAAAGTATTATTGAACCATCTCAGTAAAATAACAGAAATCAGGGACTAGTCTGGTTGAAACTGGGTCACAAGTAGCCTTTTTTAATATAATCTGAGCTGATGAAAAACTGCCAGGCTGCATCAGCATGGAGGCGTATTGACTCACTGTATCCTCCAGCTTATTCATCACAAATTTTAGAGGAGAGATTACTCCTCGCTCGGTCACCGTTACTCTGACAATGTCCATTAAGCACTTTAGAAACTGCCTAACAGACTGCAGCCACTCAGACCCGTATTGGTCTATTCCCCAAAGTATTGTAACTGGGAAAGGTGTGTTAATTCAATTTGCTGCACGCTGTGAGTAAATATCAATCACTGTTCTTTGTGCTGCTCAGTATACAGGCTGCCCCTGACTGGGGTTATGCATCTCTGTTGATGGGATCAAAACAGACAAGCACAGAGCTTCAAACATGAAGACCTATCTGTGATCTGCCTGTCAACACAGGACATCAACATACTGGGGACACTGCTGGAGCTGAGAGCGGACTCCATAGGTAATTTGCTCTGCAAATAATTTATCACCAACCTGTCCAACAGAAATGCATCAACAGCACTGATGGGGGCATAAACTGCTTCAGCTTTACCTCAAGAGACTCATCTTGTCTTATTCCTGTTTTGTGCTCACATCCACCTTCTTGATGTTCACCAATTACCAGAATAAAAATTTATAAATTAATTATAACTGACCTCTGATAATGTGTTGATGAAAGGGGTCTGAAAGAAAATTGGTAATTCTGACAGGTAGATGGCTCCTGGCCCCTCTGCCGGCCCACACAGCACAAGCCGCTGGTTTGTTAACTCTCACCCTGTTGGATAAGCGCAGCTTTTCTGGCAGGAACTATCAGTATACCCCAGAGAGAGACAAAAGATGATGTTTTCTGCAGCAGCAAATGACAGAACCCTACCAAGATACTGCCACTCACCTAAACTGAAAGCAGGACAAGTACAGAATAAACCTTAAGCACAGCCGAGACACTTGTGGTCACCGGAGGAGCTCCCGGGATCCACAGTGTAAATATTTGGCTTAATTGGTGGGGTGGCAAAAAGAAAGCCTTTTTTTTTTCTATGCAGTTTCCTGCATGTCAAGCGGAGGACACGTGGAAGAATATGTTCCAACCAGATGAGACACAAGTATAACGGTTTTCCCTCTATGAGAAACAAAAACCTAAATCTCCTCACCCTGAAACATGGAGACAGCAGCACCTGTGGGGCGATGCTTTCGTAGATACAGAGCAGATCACAGTTTATGTGAAAATCTGTTAAGACTCTGCAAAAAGATTTACGCCAGAGACTGATGTTCACCTTCTTGCAGGACAATAAAATGTAAAGGAAGATCTACAGTGATTAAGATCAGATTAAAGCATCGTCCTGTAGTAGAATAAAAGACCCAGAGTCAAAATCTAAAATACTGAGTCCCACTTTTTAGATTTTCATTCATGGATGATTTTGGAAAAACACATTCTTAATGATTAAGTGACAATTTCCTAGTATATTTTTACTAAAGGTCTTAATAAAAAAAAAAAATGAAGTTTGTGTTTTTAATGTTACAGTGTGTGAAAATATTCAGGAGGCATAAAGTCACAGATACATATATTTATATAAAAACACAAAGAAATGTTCAACAGTGTTTTGAATTCTGACATCGATATATAAAGCTGGTTTCTCTTTAATCTTTCTAAATTCTTCCAAATTCCCTCTTTGTGTCTCCAGACTGAAGGAATGTCAGCACAAAGAAAGGATTTAGGACTTGGAGGATTGTAGCTCACAAGTTGAAAAAAGCCCAATTAAATGTATTCAAGTTATTAAAACTGTACAGTATATTTTCTGATTTTCAGAGGTATTTTCACCAAAAGTGTAAACCCTAAAAACATCGCTGGAAATTGTTTTATTAATGTAAAACATTTGAGTGATCGGCAAAAGAAATTAGAAAGTTCAAACGAGTAAGATGCATTTAGAGACAGTAAAATCTCTACAAAAGATACTCAGAGATGTCTGTGGCTTTATTCCTTTATTCAGATGAGTTCTCTACCAATCAGTGGCGGCAGATGACCCCTGGCCGTGGATGAAAGGCCAGGCTGCTCGTCCATCACAGGCAGTTTATGTAGATGTTGCAGGAGCGTCATTTAATCAGCTCATCTGAATGTCCCTGACTATGATCTCTGCTCTCTTGTTGATTTACCAAAGACATCCCATCCACAGACATCCCATGACTGATAATTTCGTCATGAGTGTGTGTGTGTGTGTGTGTGTGTGTGTGTGTATGTGTGTGTGTGTGTGTGTGTGTGTGTGTGTGTGTGTGTGTGTGTGTGTGTGTGTGTGTGTGTGTGTGTGTGTGTGTGTGTGTGTGTGTGTGGGAGGGT
>JAVLVB010000003.1:3287971-3309735 GCA_032876305.1 Orestias chungarensis
ATAAAATTGCTTTTTTGTTTTCTGATTGCAAACGCAAAGAGAGGCTGATAAAAAAAATAGAGAATAATGTGTGATAGCATCTATTAAATAGGATTGTTCGATCATTTTAGTGTGTCTCTGTGAGGTTGAAGTAGAATAATTTTGGGGGTAAACATCTGCTTAAAGTGATTCACATTACCTGACTGGCGCTGGCTGGGAAGGCGGAGATCGGCGGGACGTCCAAAATCTTTAACTCGTACATGTTCCCGTTGAGGATGACTGAGGGTCTGTGGACATATCTGCTCCTGGTCGGCGTGTACGACTCCGAGAAATCGTTGTAGATGAACTGGCGGATCACAGAAGTTTTGCCCACTCCGGGAGCGCCGATCACCGCGATGCTCAGCGTCTCCACCATCCCTGGAGCCCGGCTTCAGCACCATGGACAGCGACGTGCCGCGCAGCTGGATCTCCCGGTTCTCACCCACCGAACCCATCAATCATCCATGGAGAGGGAACTTCGTCTCCCAGGTGAGAGGTTGTCGCACAGCGAGGCTCGGACATGACAGGGTCGATGAAAAGGAGGTTGTTTTGTTTGTTTCTTTAGGGGGTATCCCCAGAAGGAATGCAGAAAAGTCCGTCCTCATACATCCGACCTTGTCGAGACGCGCAGCAGCTCATTGGTCTCCTCCGCTGCACCATCGGCTGCGCTCCTCCGTGGCAGCAGGGGGGAGGAAGGAAGGGACTCGTAAAGAGGCTCTCCACGTGTTCTGCAGTGGCATCAAACCTCGGCGTCTTCTGACTTTTCCGCTGCACAAGCGAGGGTGAGGGGAAAAAAAGAGAAATAATCAAAAAATAAACCTGATCCTCACAGCCGACGGAGATGCGTCTGTTGTGAAGGCATCTAAGGTACAATCAGGAGCTCTGCGCGTCTGAGAGACAGGAGCTCCCTCTCTCTCTCTTCCTCTCTCCTCTGCACTCCTCATCCAATAGGATCAGGTCGTGCGCAAAGCGCGTCTGAAATGCTTGGTGTTCCCATCATGGTGAAGGAAGAGGCCACACACACACACACACACACACACACACACACACACACACACACACACACACACACACACACACACACACACACACACATCCAGCAGCATGCACCAGCACAGTGCGGGGGTGATGGAGGCTGAGCATCACATCTCTGAGGTCACCTATTAGTTGCTGGATGGCCAATGCGTGGGATCAATCACAGCCTGGTGACAGATCCAATCAGTGGATCAGTGTGAGGGGAAAACATCACGTTCCCTAAATGACTGGACATGAGCTACTGACATCAGGAAACAGTGAAACCTTACAAAATTAACGATTCCCCAGAATCAGATGGAAATGATCACGAATTGACATTAAATTTGATCTTGTATATCAAGTCTTTATGGTGTATTTTTTATGTATGTGCAAGACCTGAAAGCTAAAGATGCATAAATCATATTCTTAATTTTTTATTTTTTCCTTCTTTAAGTTTCATAATTCAAATAAATCAACAAGGAAACGCATCATTACTTAGATTGAATATATTCTCTACAAACTACAAAGAAGAGAGATCTACCAGCTGAATTTAATAAACTACCCGAGTCAAAGTCTTTTTGGTATTTGTATGATTTAAAAATTTCTGTAGTTTTTCTGTTCAAACTGCATCCATTTGTATGCTAGAATGTAACTTTATATTTGGTCTGCTAGCCACTAATAAATACCAGAAGAGCTTGGCCAAGAAAGATGCAAACAAACAGAAAAACAGCTTTTAGTCCACACATTTTTTGTACATAGTTTTTGATATTGTAATCTTCTGCATCTTCAACTGACTGTGTAGACAGACACAATCGTCCACCTGTGCCAAAATTTCATTTTTTGTATTCCGAAAATGGGCCCTTCTGGACAAGAGATTTCCATATTATCCGTCCTACCTGTTGAGAAAATGTGTCAATTGCATTGAGATACCAGCTGATCAGATCAGATAATTTGGAATTAGTAAAATATGCAAAGAGAGGCTGTAAAATTAGACACAACACTTAGAGCTGAAGCAGGGCAGATAAGGGGGAGGACAGGAGACAGAGGAAAAGCATCCTCCTTCACCGAGAACGGGAAGCGAATACAATTTGACAATTGTGCAATAAAATGACCAACTTAAAAATACATTTTCTGCTATTTGGAGTTGTGGAACATGTGAGGAGTGCAATATAAAGAGCAGGCGAAGGTTTACACAGCCCTGCATAATAATGAGCCAAAGTGACCTACAGAGGCTAATTTACTGTCCCGTTATGAAAAACATATGGTACACGGCTTAAGATCCAACCAATCCCAACTTTTTGTTGTGAACTGTTGCACTGTTGAGCTGTTCAACTCCTAATTTGAGATATTTTCATGTGAATCCGCCAATGGAGCAGCTTGTAAACAGTTTTTAATCTGAGACTTAGTCCTTGTTTCCGCTGTCGTGTTGCTAAATTAAGGTGATGTTTTAGAATATAGAAGATGTACATCCTAGTTCTTATGTCATCCACCTTTTGCAAAGCATCAGTGGCATTGGCTTCAAAACTGCCCCACAGCATAATGCACCCACCAACACACTTGCCAGTGATTAGTTTTCTTAGAACGCATTTTCATTTATTTTTTGACCACACGTGTCAAAGGGGAATTTTCCATTAAATTTAATTTTCTTGACCCATTTCTTGCAATAGAAACTTGTTTCAGTTGTTAGTTGATCGATAAACCCTGAAGCCTTTACATGCCCAAAGTTAAACTAACATTCATGTGGCTGAAATTTGAAATGGATGAAATCTTTTTTTTAAACATACAGGAGAGAAATAAAAAAATATATATATAAATGCAAACAGCACTCTTGAAAACCTAGTATCGCAAACCTACTGTATTTTAAAAATAACTTTTTAAATCTTTTTTTACTATATATGTCACTAAACATGTGTTGTAGTCACTTTAAATCTCAGCAATTGAAAAGCAAACATCATAGCAGGAAAAATGGATCAGATCATTATGTTGTCAAAGCTGAACTGTTGTTGAAAGGATTGGATCAGCACATAACCTGTTTATTCCATCATTTGATGCCTCTAAATACTGCAAAATATTTCTTGATGTTCTCCACTTTCACCATGATCTTATATCTGCCAGTGCTTCTATTTTTTTTTTTTTACAGCTGTGTGTCATAATAAAAGAAATAAACTCAGAATTGTAGGAAAGGCAATGTGGTTCTCTACATCATTCCCCCTATCGTGTTACTTACGCTACAAGTGATAATTCATTGATTATCATAATAACTAAACTGATGGTTATCACAAATCTGAGTATTAAAATTTTCTGTAACAAATTTTTTTTGGGGGCTGGACACAGACGACATTTCTCTCTCACAAAGTTTGATTGAAGGAGTGTTTGTGTTTCACATCAGCTCGAACAAGCAGAAGTCCAGGTTAATTTAAAAAAAAAAGCACTTTGGACCTTAAGATGCACCTGGTTGCTGCTCCAGAGCCACCTGGAAAGTAAAATAAGTAGCATACAATAACATTCACGCCCCTTTAGCTGATGCATATTCTTCTTAGATTAAGAAAAAGTTAATTTAAGACTGACTCCTTATATAGTTCAGTCATTTTTCAGATATTTGTATATACAGCAATTAAGACTAAATAAATTCCTTGTATTTCCAAAAACATACTTAAATCTTTTTTTCTTATTCTGAAGATTTTTTTATTCCAGTAATTAGCAAAGATCTGTACTTGTGCCCTATGGACTTAATGATCTGTATATGCAGAGACTAAAGGTTTTACCTTGTCATTTTTAAGTCTATTCCCCATCCCTTTGTCTTCTTGACAGGGTTTGTTCTCTAACAAATATTTGACAGCTTCACAGAGGAGCTGGAGTTATGCTGAGACTAGTTTACACACAGATGGAATCATGAGCTAAGTAGTAAAGGCAACTGGTTGCTCCGAATTTAATCTACTGGTGACACTGAAGGGGAGCTGAAGACAACAAAACGGCAAACTTCAGAACTATAACAATTTTTTAGATCCATTTAATTTTTCCCCTGCATCTCAAATTCACAAAATAATTCTGGTTCGTCAGATGCCTAGAAGTAATTGCAACGTAATTAAATGTGCAAAAGTTTGAACAATAGACATATTGCTGCAAGTGATGAGCTCCGTGTTTTAGTTGGCATGCAAAGCTTTGCGCATCTTGTGTGCAACGCTAGCAGCTGGTGACCCGGGGGAGCAGAGTCATGGACATCTTAAAAGTCACTGTTGGTTTACAAAGAACGGGCGGAAAAAAACCCAAACAAACTTGTAGGCTCTATTAAAATGTGGACTTTTACCCAAGGATAAAAAAACAGTGCTTGTAAGAATCTGTAATAACATGAAAAGAAACAAGAGGAACCACATTGACTCATTCAGACTTTTAATAGTTTTTTTTGTTTGTTTGTTTCAAACGATGTACACACATACAACAAAATTAAGTAAATCAAAGACATATGATTAAACATTTAATTAATCAACACAGCGTGTCGTATAAATCATCCGTCACCACAAGCAAAAAGACGACACACGGCCTCTGCTATATTTGTATTAAGTAGTGAGACTTGGTGCATTCATCCCACAGAAACCAACGGCTGCTGTGTGACGACTTGGAAAACAAATCCAATAAGCCCTCAGCTTCAGATGAGGCAGTGCGCGCTATCTACATGTCTGCTTTTATCTGTAACAAATGATGACGTTAGTTTGTGTCACCTGGGCCTTCTTATCCGGTGAATTACAGCAGCACGGATTCAGAGGAAGCGAGAGGCGGTGAGGAAGCGAAGCCCGAGAGGCCGCACCTGAGGAAGGGACAGGACATATTTTTGAAAAAAATAAAACAAAAAAAATAACGTGCACCCCGAGGCGCTCTTCCAGCCTGGCGCGTCGACACCAACGAGAAGAATACAAAAAACAAATTAAACCATGGAATGACGAAGCATGAGAGCGGTGAGCCGACACCTGCTGCCAGTCTCTAAATGCTAAGATATTTAAGTAAGAAAAGAAAACCTAAAAAGTAAAGATTATGTTCCGAAAAACATAGATTTTTAGGAACAGTAGATCCAAATCCCACTGTTCCACACAGATACTAAAGAAAACTTTATAAAATCCCTATAGTGTAGTTTAAGTATTTACGTGTCCGCCTGACACAGCCCTCCTTCTACTGCATCTCCACTAAAATGCAAACCAAAATAAATATACCAAATCTGATGGATCACCGGCTGAATGCAGGTGATAAAAAAATAAAATAAGACGGAAGTTTCCGGAGAAGTGGGGCTAGAAAATGATTGCAGAGCCTCATGCAGAGACATCAGGCTGCCGTCTGGCCTCTAATGAATACGGGTGATTATGTGGGAAAAGCAAGGACGATTAGAGATGTTCTAATAATTTAGCTCAACACAGTATCCTGAATCTAAACATAACAATGCTTTTCTGGAAATAAAAGTGACGCTCCAACGGGTTACGACAGACTGTAAGGCCATCCATTAGAACGGCGTTTCTGCGCGGCATGAGGTCCCCGGTCAAGGTGTCATTGAGAAAGAGCAGTAGAGTGCGGCAGGAGGTTGGTGAGGGCGGCAGGCGGGTGCTCCGTCGCTCGCTTAGTTCTTCAGCACCTCCTCGTAACTCTGGAACACACACTGAGAAACCTCTGGAGCTCTACACTTCAGACACACCTGAGAGACAGAAGGGAAGACACGATCAAGATACAAGATTGCAGGTCTGATAGTTTCATCTCAATGAAACCTTTGTGCTCAAAGAGAATACTCCCTAAAATCTTGAATAACTCTTGACACAGAGTTAATAACGTGAGAGCTTTCAGAAGAAGGGGCCACACAGAAAAAAAGGAAAAATGTATTCAGATAATGGAAAGTTGAGTCCCACCTGGTCACAGTTTGGACTTGTTTTTTTTTGGGAGGGGGGGATGCGGTCATAACTATGATGTTTTACTCTTTTTTTGTGTTTTCATGTCTTTTCAATCATTCTTTGCAATATCGTACTCAAATCAGACCCAGATTTAAAAACCACATTACATGGCTCTCAATCTTCTCAAATAATAGCCAAGTCTCATTATTTGTAGGTTCGACAAATAATGAAACAACACAATGGAACGTTATGGGATCTGGTCCAACTTGAATCAGCTCGTTTCATCATAACTCTAGGATTTTTCAAATAGTCCGATCATAAACATTAATTGTTTAAAGCATAGCTTGTGAATTAAGACGGGAAAATGAAATGTCCATATCAAAACATGATGCACTATAAATATCTGTTTTCCATTAAATCAAGCATTACTGGACTTAAGCTGGTTAGTCAAATATAAAAGTTTTTAAAAAAAATAATTTTAAATTAGATTTGTTTTGGTTCTATTAACACCAAGATATAATTGAAGTGAATTCCATATTTTCTGTGTTTTAAGACCATGAAGGATTCATGTTTTTTTTTGTGTTTTTTGTTGGTGGTGGTTTATTGCACAGACTTGTTTTAAATGCGATTCCTGAAATTAGTGGATTTTATTTAATCAGCTAGAGTTGTGTATTAAATCAACATAACGAGTAAAAAAAAACTGTTGATTGATCAGTAAACTGAAGATTCCAAACAAATGGTGCAAAATGAACAAAAAAATTAAATGCAACAAACAAAAAAAAACATTTAAAAGCAAACGCATAACTCTAAATAAAATAAAAATTGAGATAATAATCATCCATCCAACTCAGATATAAAGATCTTCTGCGGTAAATAACAGCTATTTAGTAAGACATGATCAGTAATTTAAACATCTTCACCAGGAAACGGCAATAATTATTTTTCACATGGGAGGAAGCAGAAGAGCCTGGGATTAAAAGCCCCTTAATTCAGTCTTATCAGGCGCATCCAGACCCACTGACAGAAACACAGAAACACAGGCTCATAGGAGGAAACAGCGGCGGCCTGCCCACGCTTTGATGTCGGTCTCAGCTGGGGAAAAGGTTCTCGATCTAATGGAGCTTCATAAAGTGAACACCCGACACCACCCTCCTCCTATCAGACTGCAGATATCATTTTTCTCCCAACCTGGAGCACGCCATTGACAGAAACCACCAAGCCGCAGCGGCTCTGGCTGCGTCAGACCAGATCCGATCAGGACGTCGCAGAAAAAAACCCAAAAAACCCCCAAACACTACGATTTAGGGAAATAAATGCGGTAATTTAAATTCCACATGGATGAAAAGCGTCTCAGCTTTAATGACCCACACGTCTCTGTAGTTGAAGGACAAGAACCTGTGCCACCACGAAACACACAAAACAATCACAGCGCCATGCTTCCTGCTGTAATCGCCGTCTCTGCTCAGATTACGATTTGTTATACTGAGGAGGAGCTGATTAGCGTGCAGCAGGCAGGGTCACATTGTGAATTTTACAAGCTGAGACGTACAAGCCAGACTCCCGAGTGGCACATGCAGGTAAAAAGGTGCCTTCTAAAACTGAAGGCACCTTCAGCGACTGATGGATCATTGATCATGTTAAGCTGAAAAGCCCAGGGTGACCCTTTTTTCGCATTTTTATTTAAAGCTTTTCACCAGATTTGAACCTGGTTTTTCTTTTTCGTTTTATTTTTTTTCTGGTTTTTTGTATTATATTGAGTAATCCTTCATTATCCTAATTACGAGCAGGTGCGTTTGCTCATTTTTGTTTTAAGCCATCAATTGTCTGTCGCCCGCCCCAGTATCAGCACCGCTAATTCTTTATAATGTTTGTTTCTATTATCCTAATTACGCTGATCAGGTATTCGCCTGAAACGTGATGATGTGTCTGAGAGCTGCAAAGTGGGGAAACGCCGGGTTGTTGATTAATAAAGCCGTGGCAGAGCCTCCCTCGGCTCTTTACTAATACATATTGCTGCCGGCAGCGTTTAGACAGCTGTGCTCCCAACAGCAAGATGGCAGGACGCGGCAGAAGCTGCAGCTACTCTGCACAAACTCATAACGACACCACTCAAGGAGCTTCGCTTCAAGCTCGGGTTTTAAAAATAACAGCGCCACGTCTCACGGCGAGGAAATTAAAAACTGAAGTGGGAAGAAGAGGAAAAACTGATAGTTAAATATTATTGGATTCTTCCCACAGAGTTGAGTTCTCCAATGTTTAACCATCAAAGTGTTTGGATTCTGCAACGTTAGGCTTAGTTCTTGTCAAAATGTACTGAAAAATTACAATGAGCATTGTGACATCAAGTCAGAAAGCTTTGGATGCATCATCCTGGATAGATTTTTTCACCCCCTTAAGCACTATTTAACCATGTTTGCTAACAAAAAGCACTTTACTGCTACTTTTAATGAAGTTTAGCTTAAGATGCAGAAAAATTAGCTGCAGCTCATTGAAAAACATTAAAATAACTGTCCTTTTAACACAGGAAAACCCAGTGAAGAAAAATGAATATGCTTATGTTACAGAAATATGGTAAAATATTATGGGCTCATGTATTATAGTTACGTTTCAACTTCAGGAAACAAACATGGAACGATTGGTTATTTGCCTCTTACAGCTGATCCAGGAAGTAAGGTTTTAGATGTCCATGAGACTTCTTGACAATCACAGGACAGGTATGTGTCTCCAGAAGCATGGATGCCATTATTATTAAAAATGTGAAGGTTTACCGGACTTTAGATTCTGTATGTGGAGCAGAAGAGAGGAACTGGGATAGATGGTTGAAAGAAAAAAAGCCACTAAATGACTAAACTTCAAGATTAACGTAGGTCATTTTCTAATCGGTTAGCACATTTAAAACGTAATGCACTTCACGAAAGACAAGACGCCTTCCACGCCGTTCCACTAACAGAAAGAAGACGCAATAAAAACAATGATTTCCAATCGTTAATATTTACACATATAGAAATTTTCCTACGCCTTTAACACTGAAAAAAACAACAACCACACGGCTGATATTGCTTCTCCTCCACAGCGCCGGGACCGTCACGTGACCAAAGAAGTGTCACCTGGCCAACATCCTCCCGCTACACAAAGACGGAAATAAACATCGCCTACTGGGATTGGCAGTTTTATCGGACCAATATTGAAATGATTTTAAAAAAAAAATTTTTATCTCACAGTGCAACTCAAGTCTAACTTGTTAGCAAAAATAATAAAACGTAACAAATGGTACCGTTTTATTTTTCCGATTTACATTTTCTTTAAGTATGTAAACAAATCTGATGAATCATTAATTAAATGCTGAAGCTGGACTTGTGGTAAATACATAAAGACATTTATGGTAGGGTGACAACTTTAGTTTGAAGTTATTCCAGAGATGTTAGAGTTTTTTAAGCAATATGTGCATCATAAAGACAACTAAGCAAGGACTATGCATAATAAAGTAATTTATATCAGAGATGATGTGAATTTAATCAAGATGGAATAAATGTGATGGTAAAAGATTAAAATTAGGTAGATTAGCTTACAACTGAGCATAAACTGGTGAAACCTAAGCAGGACAGAGCGATAATAAAACAGTACAGGGAAAAAATTAATGCAAGCAGCTCTGATGGAGGAATGTTAGAGAGGAAATCTGACAGAGGCCTCCACAATTAAACTAAAGATAAAGTAAAAGTCTGCAAATATTGGCACTAACACAGAGAAATATCAGACGCAATGACAAACGGTCTAAATGACAGGAGGGAACAGCAAGAAAGAAATTAAAAGCAAATTGACTTCCTGCTGACAGAACTGGTTTGCTTAATTGTATAACACCCAAAAAAAACAAATACTAATCAAATCTATCTGATTCCTTGGAGGGAGAAAAGTCAGTAAAAAAAAAAAAAAAGATCTGTTTAGGATAAACAGAAAGCTTTGATTTTGTTTGTGTACAACACACAGAAAATATGTAGAACAACATCACAGAAACAGATTGATCGTCAAGTAGAGATGTTGCCAAGCAGTTGTACAATTATTTTTTCTAATGGCTGCAGAAAATTCACATCTGTTGGTATGATTTAGCACTTGTCCCCAATTCAGCTTTGGGGAGGTCATTTAGGAAGCCACTGCAGACGCCCAGATCGGAAAAAAATTTAAATAAATAAAATTAAAAACATAAATGTCATTCATCATTCATGCCAATTTGAGCATATGTAAACATTTGAACTGAACTACAAGTGGGATGTTGTGAGATTACATTTTTGTCCTTCCCTTTAAAATAATAAAAACGAATAATATGGACTGGCGACCTGTCCAGGGTGTACTCCTGCCTCTCGACCATTGTAAGCTGGAGATAGACACCAGCGGACCCCTGCGACCCCACAAGGATAAGCGGTTGAATAATGGATAGATAATATTCATATAATAAACATGAAAAAGAAACATAAAAACCAGCAAACATCACTGGTCACATTGTTGCCATGGGGACAGGAGATGGCAGATGAGAACACACCGCTTCATGTCAAGGAGATGAGCAGCATCCAAAGCTCCACAATATATAAAGTATACATAAGTTCAGACGAGAAACGAGGTCGTTAAAAGGAGTCAGAGAGGAGCTGCAGCTGTATTTTTTTTATTTTTTTACAGACACAAATAAAATAAATACATAAAAAACACTCTGCAGTGTTTTAGGCTTGCTTTAAAAACGTCTCACTTTTGCTGTCATCTCATCACCTTCGTCGAGTTGCTTCTGCCTGCAGCAGACAGCTGTTTCCAGAAAATGGAAGGTGTGAATGTGTGGAAAAATGGGAATTGTTAGAGAGACGCCTCCAACGAATCAGGCGTCTTGTCATTTTAAACGACAACGAGAGTTCATTTTCTCCATATTACCAATAAATTATGTCTCTGTTCCCCATAATGATTCTTAGGTTACCCAATTTCCAAAGTAAGCTACACTGTACTTTAATATCTAAAAAAAAAAATTACAAAATACACAAATTGTGTCAATTATCTTTCTATAGTCATGTAATTAGACACACTACACACTTCAAGAGTTACCAAGAAGCAGATTTAAAAGTGGAACTGGGACAAAGCTTTAACAGTTCATATAAATAGAAAGGAGCCGTGGGAGTGCTGTAGTCAATCAAGTTTAGATTATGAAAGATTTATGCTTATTATTATTATTATTATTATTATTATGCTTCAAAACAACAGTAGTGCAGATAAACCGGAGTAAAACAAAACACATGACTATTGTGTGTTTCCTTTTGAGATGGTTATTTTGAGATGGTTTGTTTTCTAAAGGCTCCATGAAACCCAGTTTTACTCCTTCAAGTCTAAAAATAGCCTTCAACAAACGGCTCTGGCAGCTTGGCTTTAATGTTGTGTGCCAAGAGAGCGCTGGGACCATGCAGCACCTCAGAGCGACAAGCAGAACTGTGCATTATGTGCATGCAGCAATCTGAACTCTGCGCTTGTTTATGACTGCACAATCCATAGCCCGCTGTGCCAGGAAAAAGTATTTGCACCCACTGGACGTATTTTTTTCTCCCCCCCGCCTATGTTACTACTGAATTCCAGTTTAATATAATCCGTCCTGTGAATGTCGGACTGATTTGTTACAGAAAATTGTGGACAAATGCAGCTAAAGCAAATTTAAAAAACATGGATTTCTGGTCACATAAGACTAAAACAAAATGTATCGCACAAAATGGGCAAACTTTTTAAAGATGATGGGGAGAAGGATGAACTTTAATACAGGTTAACCCGCAGGATTTCTTGTACATTGTACCAGTTTGCCCTGCTGGTTAAAAGGGTTGATGCTGTTGGATACATTAAAATAATTAGTACAAAACATTTTCTGATGCGAGTCATTATTTTTAAACTTTAAAAAAACTCGCTCCGCTCCAACAGTTAAATTTTTCATGCAAATTTAACTACAAGCATTTAATAATCTGTGTTTGAGAGCACAGGAAACTTTTGTTTGACACTGCAGCTTTAAAAGTGGAAGCTTCGAGCCATGCCAAGGAATCTTTAGACTTTAAAATGAAGTGGAGCAATTCAGCAAAGAAAGGAACGAACGTAGCTGAAGGACGAGACGAGAGATTCCTGGGTCATTAAAATTTCATAAAACAGGATGCAGAGGGGAAATGCAAAAACGGAAACTGTAAAAACATCCACTAAGGATGCTTATTATAAAACTTAAAAAAGGGTTTGTGCGAAGATTAACGAACTGAGAAAGGTATATACCAAATGAAAATTCAGAGTGCGTAATGGCCACACGCTGGGTGACTGATAAATTGACGATGCCAGACAGGAGTAAACAAAAAGACAGTTGACGCCACCTCATAAATTAAACATGATACAAAAGCTGACGGAGAAAATGAGTCGCACAACGTCAAAACGGACAGGAACATGTCAGCCCCCGCAACAATCGTGAAGTTTGCCGATCATCACTGTCTGCACGTCCGCTTCCATCAGGGATGCTTGTTCGCTTGGATACGAGAGCATTAATAGTGTGGATCCAAGTCGTGGAGCAGCGACGACCTGTTTGCTGATTCATTCTGACTTTATTTATGGAATGCAAGCGGAACATTATCTAACAAGATCTATTGACCGTCCTCACTTAAACGCAGAACACACCAGGCATGATGCGTAGCATCAGCAGTTCAACCGCTACCGTTGTGTTATATGCGATGTGTTATATTTTCACTTGAACTCATTTCTCTGCTGAATACTTACACGTTTACAAGTAGAAACAGCGCTAACTCCACATGTAGAATAATAACTTGACATGAGCTGAAAGCGATGAGGTTTACATTTGTTTAATATCCCAGAGGGGGGAAGTTTGTTTATTGTGGGTCGTGCAGATTCTGCCAGAGCACTCATGACTCTAAATTAGTTCTATGTAAAAACCTGTTGAGTAATTTTTGCAGCCCAAGTACTTTTTGTACCAGAATCAAGGAACGGATTATTTCGCCAGTCCTCTTTACAAAACAAATTCATTTTGGATGAAGAACATCTGTAAACATATTTTTTACATATATAAATTAACTGTATTCATTTTATTATTTTGTTTCAGCTTCTCAACGGAATTAAGATATGATTTTTCTCTTCAGCCTTTCCAACACAGATACACTTTGGCTTAAACCTTTCAATGTATGTGTAGGTGAAGGGTCAAGATCCTCCTGGAAGGTGACCCTGGCTAACAGTAGTTATTAAGCACAGGTTATTCTCCAATATCCTATAAGGTCTGTAGAGAACAGCTGGACTTACAGGGAGATAATTTTACACATAAATGGGATTTATCCACCAATCAGGTGATTTATCGGGACAATTAGATTCTTTGAGAGGTATCAAGAAAAGCGGGCAAAATACAAATGAACAACACAAAATATTTTTTACTTAAATAAATTAACAAAAAAAACTAAATAATTTCCTAAATAAAAATGAAAACAGAAAAAATGAAACCATGTAATACTATCTAATTCACTAGTGTGTTGATGTATGATCTTAAAAATATCAGCACAATATTTTTAAGTTTGTTGTTGTAGCTCAAACAAAACATAACGGGTTTAATAGTTACCATATTAAAATCTTAGTCCTAATACTATTGAAAGTAAATGTATGTGTTTATGCAAGTAATAAAGTGTTTTGACTAGAATAAAGAATGGAATGAAAAACACGCTGAAGGTGACTTTGTATTCTGCCAGCTGTTTCCTTCTGCAGTAATTAGCTGCACAATCAGAGCCGTGATTGGTGTTAAGACTCACCGTGAAGTTGGGGTTTCCCGTCTGCACCCTCAGCTCCGCCAGGACCCAGATGCCATTGCTGAGCTTGGTGGACTGATACAGCATGTCCTGGCTGTCCACTGTGCGCTTCGCTATGGTGAAGATGTTGCTGCCCTGAAGTTTGTTGGAGGCCGCATCTGCACCAAGAGAGATCATACAGACTACTGAAAATAATGCCATTTGCACGTTTTATCTTAGTTTAGCTATTTAAACATCATCCCCTCAGTGACTTCTGTCATGCTCTGTTTCAGTTTATCGTTAAATTCGCTGGACCCTGAAGAATCTCTTGTTCTTTTAACGTACTCTAGTTTATAATTTTGAATTAGCTCCTCCTTAGAGCCACAATCCCCCTGATGTAACCCCAGCGGGATGTCAAACCATCTCTTTTTGTTCATGGAAAAAAAATTGAATCTGTCAAGGAACCTAGCCATTAAGCCGTGGTTATGAATCCCTCTCCAGTTCAGTGCTGCTAATGGTGGTGTAAAACTAAATTATGACACATAAAATGGGGAGTACAGATGATGAGTCTTCTTCAAATACAGTTTTCTTCATTAGCGTAGATTAGATTTGGGGAAGGCTTTTTTTCCTGTCTGTCTATTTTTGAGTAAACAGATGTAGCAGGATGCGGCTGGGGGAGTGATGGGTTTTTCTCTTTAGATGGGTTTTTCTCTTTATTATAGCTTACCGGAGCTGAGATGGCATTGCTTGATCTGAAACTGGGCCTCATTTTCATTAGGAATGTCTTTCCATGTGGCGAGGAAAACTTGCCTCTCTGTAAAAAAACAAATACAAACAAAACAAAAAAAAAAAAGACATTTGGTGAGTCCAAAAAAACATATGGGTCAATACCAGCAGCATTTGTGTTACGATGAGTCTCCCACAGTTCAGCAGAGAGGAAAACAAAAAAAATTACGGACAAAGCAGTGAATAAGCAGTTCATTTCAACTGGAGCATTAACTGAGCCTCTGGCAGCAGTCGTGCTGCTAGCTCTATCAGAAGGCTCCACAGGGTCAAATGCTGACAAATTTCTACCAAATAAATTAAACAACAACACCAGAACCAAAGGAGAAAAAATATATATAAGTTGCTGTAAATTGTGACTAGCTTTTAGCATTTGGATGGCCAAGCATTCACAGCACACGCTCTGTACCAGCAACCTAGTGGATCAATCTTTCAGCAAGGGCCTCTTAAGAGCAGGCAGGCTGACGTCAGCGGGGCTTCGAGGCATCCGTGTGAACTAATTCAGTAAAGAAACAACTCACCCATCTTCCCATCTTCCACAAACAGCATGCTGATGGGATACTGGCAGCTGAAGTAAAACACGTCGATGTTGTTCTTAACAGCCACCTGCAGGGAGGGGGGATTAAGTTCGGATGAGAACAGAAACAAGAAACCATTTCAGAATAACTAAGCATCAAGCTTTACACAGAGAGAGAGAGATGAGGTTTCTTTAGTGTGGTTCAAGAAGTCGGAGTAAGACTTCTATAAGAACATATCCTGTCAAAAGCACCAATTATTTCTTTTAAAGCTATTTCTTTTGTACGACAGAATGTATTTATTCATAGTTATGTCAGTTTAGTTATGTGTCTACAACAGCTTTGCTGCGTAAAAATGAGAGATCATTTTAGGATTTTATGGTTTTTTATTTTATTTGTAGGTTGTTGTTTTTTTGTCTGGGTTCTAGAGCTGGCCTCATTATCTCTACAGACTGATTATCAAACACTTTAAAGCAAATCAGCACTGGATTTCTTTCACAGTGTTACTATAATTTAGTGTGTTTATCAAAAACACATCAAATGACATAACTGCCCAGTCGCAACCCAGCTTTTTAAGTCTTCAGTGCCAGGCATTAAGAAATTATGACCAGTTAACATTTACTTTGATGTTTATTGACCCTTTATTTACTGGATTTACTGTAGTTATATGCTGCAGAGTTTTGAATTAATTATCTGTAATTGATAATCACCCTCTAATCATTTGATAAAGCCCATCTTTACTTCTCTGCTTTCAGAAATAAATTGTAGTGACATCCTATTCCTTATAAATATGGTGTTATTATTACATTTCTCCAATCATTGCAGATACAACAGTTTTGGCAGTGTTCTAAATTATTTTTAATAATCCTTTATTTGTCATCTAATGACATTCCAATCTCTCACTTTAAAAAAAAGCAAATGAAAGAAACTTCAATCTAAACAGCATGACTTATGCTCATCGGAAGACATGAGTCAAAGCTTCACTTAGCTTGAGGTTTTTTATATTTTTATATGTTTAAATAAGGGTCTGATAGGCGCATTAAATCTGCTTGAGTTTTTGGTAAAAGTTGCTGAAGTGGAAGAAATAAGCCTTAGAAAACCATCAAAAACTTCAATGTTGAACATAAAACTGTGATCAATTATTTCCTCTTTGTTTTGCTTCTATAAATGCTTGTAAACGTGAAGTAGGATAGATCAAATATAAAATGAACTAATTATTTTACTTAATGTAATTACTGATGTTTATTGGTAGCCTCTTTTTCTAATCATAGTGAAAGCAGACTTTTTGAAATATGGCCAGAATAGTCTAAATATAGCAACACAAACTAATCTACTTAACGTATTTTGAGAAAGCATCAACAAGTGATACAAAAAAACACAAAACAAAGGAGAAATAATGTTCAGACGTGGATGAAAATAGATCAAGTCCAAATATTTTACCTGACAAGCTTGAATTTTATTAAAGTCAGAGATTTGCCTATACTTTTCAGAAAGCCCTAAAGAACGCGAGTAAAAGAGATAAAAAAAGATCCAACAAATGAGGCATCTGCAGAAACAAGCAGCAGGTAATGATACTATCATTAGCCAGCATTATAAAGAGTTGCAGCTCAGCTGGAATATTGACGTATAAATAATTCAACACAGTGTCTTATTTCTAGGTAAGATTCATAAACAATGCAAAGCCTTACTCTAAATGTTTTTGAGATGGAACTTTATCAGAAAAATAAACATTGTAGTGACTTTGGCATTCAATACTGCGTGACATGCACACAACCCTGCAGTTAATACGATTTCATTATTATGCAGCAAGGGCAGCGGCACAAATGCCATGAAGATTAAAAAGTGAAAGTGAATACAAATCAGATCTGGATGAGTGATGTTCCCTTTAAATAAAAAAGACAGAAGGAAATAATTCAATCTTTGCAAATAGAAAAATTATTTGTCTGGTTTTGAGTTACTCGAGTATTTAGGACCAGCTTTTCGTCTGTAAATATGTCCAGAACCTTTATTTTAACCGTTTACGCTCAAATGTTACGCTTGCTGTGTTGGCTCCTAAAATTTCGAGTGTAGAAATTTTTTTTTGTTAAATTACGTTATAAGAAATAAACTTAGCACGGCTGCTCTGACCTGCTCATTTTAACTGTTTATTAAACATTAAATATACTGTATACTGAAGCAATCATAAAATCTAAGCAAACTAGACATTTAGTCAAAGTTGTGAATGGATTAGCTTGATGGGCCATCAACATCGATCGGTGGGTCGAAAAGTTAAAAACTTGAGATTTCCTTTTGTTGATCAAATATTCCCATGAATTTTGCTGACATTTTCTTACTTTTGGATATTTCTTATGATGCCTAACCATGGCATCAAGGTGGTTTATGATGGGAACAGCAAAATAGCCTCAACAGTAGTCACAAATCCCAAAAGAGTTTAAAAGGGAGGCTTATGGAGAAGAATCAAACCGGACCGAGTGAGAAGGAGGAAGTTTAAAACATCTCTCCCATCAATCATCAATGCGAGATCGCCATCTAACAAGCTGGATGATCAACCCTCTAAAAATTGACTGAGCTACAATCAGAGTGTATTCTCTGCTGTCTATGTTTCTGCTGTAACACAGACTGCTACAGGAGATCATGATTACCAAACACCCACTCACTATCTACAAAAAAAACATCTTTGAAGAAACATTGGTTATTTGGTTACGACAACATTTCATTTCCCTTTGGGATTAATGAAGTATTTTTATCAGACTGCGAGAAGCATGTGGAGATATGCCTGTGGTCCAAGAGAAAGGAAGACTTTTTGCAGACAACAGGACAATTAAAGGAAACGCATCAAAGCTTCTAACCATCCCACCATAAGCTTTTAACGTTCGCCGTTATGAAACATAATGGCGTTATACATGTGGACATCCTGTTGTGACACCTCAGACCTATGGTAATGATTGCACATTAAATGCCAACAGAAGACGCAGTCCTTACATTTTTTTTAAGGATTGTTTTTAAGGAATTCAAGCTTTAAGAGCTGTTGTAGTGAACAAATATATAAATAACTTCTCATACATATCTAAATTAAACATTTTCTAAATGAAAACAGACATTTGAATAATATGAAACACATAAAACAAAATAAGATATTAAACTGGATTTGGTCTATAGAGAGTAGGTCAGATCAATACTGTTCATAGAAGAGATAGAAAAGTTGTTCAGGCCAGCAGGAAAGAGGTAGGCATGTGAAACCGTTAATGGCCGCCCCCACCTTTATAAACCCACATGGACCGCCTTATCTTCCCATCCCAGATGGAAGGAGCAAAAATCCACCCAGTCAAACAAACCCACAGAAATCAGAACCTTACTACAGCTGTTCTTATTTAAAACCTTTCATGGTAGGTTTGGTGGATGTTTCAATCTTAAACACTATTTAACAGAATAGTGGAATAACAATGGGGATGCACTTGGTCATTTTTAGGAAAGTGTCTCCACAGATGTTTTATGGACACTGAGGCAAACTGAACTAAATAGGGGTGTTTTGCACTTCATGATCGATCTTTAGTGTTCAGTCATGAAAACTAACCCCGTCAGGATACATTTAGAGATACTCATTACTGGAGGATTTACCTGCAGATTGTTCAGCGGATCCATCTTCATCACCGATCCAACGGTATTGAGTGGAAGTGCTACTTCAATACTCTGGTTGGGGCTCAGAGGGGTCAGGACCTGGAGAGGACCAGCTGGAGCGAGTCCAAAGCTAAAGAGTGGAGAAAAATAGTTGGAGAAAAAAAATGTCATGTCCTAACACAGATTTGCACAGAAGTTGATCCCACCTGTTCCTGTTAAACTGTATAGCAAAATCCGTCATGACACTCATCGACTTATTGGTGAGAGTCATCTCCATTTGGATGACACCGGCACGGCGGGCGAAAGTGCCAGATATTTCGAGCCCCTTGCCCTTCATGGCTGGAAGCCAAACCTTTGAAAAAAGAGGCGATTCG
Source organism: Orestias chungarensis (assembly GCA_032876305.1). NCBI lineage: Eukaryota > Metazoa > Chordata > Actinopteri > Cyprinodontiformes > Cyprinodontidae > Orestias > Orestias chungarensis. The sequence continues at coordinate 3,306,931 of JAVLVB010000003.1, forward strand.
TTAGGAATCCGTGATTGTGCAACAATGTAACTCCAAAAAAAGTGTACAACTTACTGTTTTTGGCGGGCTGTAGGCTCCAACGGGCATGCCAACGCCACCTCCAAGATTAAATAAGTCCTCCAGTCCGCCACTAACCGGGGCACTGAATGGGGCTGCTGCAGCAGCTGGAGGAGCACCAAAACCAGACCCCATCTGTCGGTCATAACACATACGGCACTTTCAGGGTTACCCTGTCATGGAACTTTAAAGTTCAACAGATTGTTAAACCAAAAAAAGGACTTACAGCCGAACTTCCTCCAAGGTCTCCTCCAAGCTGAACAGAAAGCACATAGGGGAAATGTACAAACAATGTATTGAAGAACACTAGATTAAACCATAAAAAGGTATAAAGATGGTTCAGAGGAGTGCGAGGAACTACAAAATATCTGTGCGACTAATAAGAGCTATGGGGTTACACCTGTTACTGTACCCTGCAAAAATATTCAGTGCAGGCAACAGCCTACACAAGTCCCAATGTGAATAAATACTATAAATGGCAAATGTAAACAAACTGATAAATGTCATGTGCAAAACTTAAAAATCTCCAGCAAAGGGCAGTTATGCAAAGGAGCAATATTATTAGAAATTAAAAGCATCAACATATTTCCCTCCATTCCACAGTAATGAACTGCTCCGTGTTGAAATATCATATCAAATTACAATAAAACACATTAGTGTTTATGACTGTAATGTAGCAACATGTGAAAGCTTTTGAAGGAATGAATACTTTTGCAAGGCAAAGTAAAAAAATAATAATGATACAGACAAAATACACACATAGACACAAATTACTAAACTTTACCCTTACTGGATAAATAAGTGAAATCTAACAGTCTTTATTCAAATGCTTCTCGATTGTGCTCATTAAAGGAAGAAGAAAAAATTTAACAAAAACCTCAGAGACTGCAATGAGTGACAAAGCGGGTCTAACTTACTAACTGAACAAAAGTCACTAAGGTCACACCTTGATCGAGGAGGAAGACTAATAGTGCACCAGCAAATGCAGACAGGAAACAGTTATTGCTGGAGATGCTACTGACAGGAACTGGTGCAACGATACAGGACTAACTGCTGCCTAGACTTTACCGGTCTAACCTCGGTAGGGCTGTAATCTGGGGGCGATGGGGACTGATGTGGGATGTGAGGTGACTGAGGAGTGTCCATCCGCTGGGGAATGGGCGGCTGATTGAAAGACGAAACAAATCGCAGAGCCCCACAAATAAGACTTAAAGATTTAATATCAGGCTAACTGAACAGAAAGCAATATGAAATGATAAATGAAAAAATGTGAAGACAGGTGCATGGAAACTGGTTAGGCCGGGGTTAAAGAGCCCATATTGTGCTTTTTTTAATTTTAGATTTAAAGCATACATCCCATTAATTACATAGCCCTGCCGCTTGTGACAATTTGTAACAAAAAGCACAGAGTTTAGATTAGACAATTCAGAGCGATAAATGCAGCTCAACCTAAACTTTACCTGGCTGGAGCTGATCTGTACATTAAAAGCTAAAGCTTAAACTAAACTAAATCAAACAAAATATCTCGCTCTGGTCTGATTGGATGATCTAAGCTTCAGTTTGAACAGCAGCTAAATTACATGTTTTATGATCCATGCAGGTTGTACAAAGAATCCAGGTTAGTTTGGAAATTTTTTCAATAATTAAATAAGCGAGTAAAAGCTATGGATGGTGGGATACAACTTATTTCTCCATCAACTGACTAATTTGTTTAAACTATATTAAAACCTAGGTTTTCCAGAGAAGCTGTGTTGTTCCTTTTAAAATGGTCTGTAGATGACTTTCTAGCAATTATTTAGGTTTGGATGCAGAAATTGCGGAAGGAAAAAAAGAAAAAAGGAAAGCAGTTTTCTCTGAGACTGAGAGAACTCTAAACAGTTTACAATCTCGCATCCAGCTTGTTGAAGAGCATAACTTCATTCAGCCTGTTTTACTATCCACAGTATTCTTTAGCACTGCTTTTAATGGGCTGGGTGATGGGCAAAATTGAATTCAATTAAAGCTTTCAAAAGGGAACGGTACAAAGATCGCAACAGTTATATGAAGTCTCTAATGTGTCCGATGCCCCTCTAAAAACCTTATGAATGAAAGCAAAGTATAGGCTCTTTATTTTGTTTATTCTTTAAAAATGGTTTTGACTGATAAATATTGTGCCCTCTCTATGTAGTTACCGGCTCAGACTCATCCCCCATCTGTAGGTGCAGCATTGAAGAAAGAAAAAACAAATGGATCAAGAAAGACGAAAAAAGAAACAAAAAAAAAAAAGCAAAAATAGAAAATGTTCCACAATTTGTCCCCACTGAGAAGACGTTAATTAATAAACTAAACGGCTTGTATAACCTGACGGGTTTCCTAGAATAATGCTCTGCTGAAACATACCAGGCTGTCCAGTCCTCCTCCGAGGAGGTCCATGGCACCCAGTTGCAGGCCAGATGTGGCTGGTGGTGGGGGTCCAGTGGTGGCAGGGGGCGTCAGATCCAGGTTGAGAAGGTCGCCCAGCAGGTCTCCCTGGGACTGTATGACAGCAGGTGGCGGGTCGGAAACTCCAGCTGCAGAGCCAGTGTCTGGGCTCTCAACGCTCTCGCCACTAGAAAGGGATAAAGTTAATGACTTGATCAGATAGCTAAATAAACAACCATAGTCATTTCTTAATGTTTTACATCAAGTTGTGGGTTTGCAGCTACAGTAAGTGGTATATAAGCAGGGACCTAGGAATTGAATGGCAGTATATTGGGGGGGGGGGGGGGG
>JAVLVB010000003.1:3312435-3338856 GCA_032876305.1 Orestias chungarensis
GGGGGGGGGGGGGGGGGGGGGGGTAGAAAAATGCAATGCAACAACAATGAAAAAGCAATTTTAATTCAAATTGCTTTTAAAAAATTGATTTTTTTCAGCAATATCAGTAAGATAGAAAAGTAAATCTTTAGAGTTGATTTTGGGCACACCACAGATCTTGTTTTCGAAAAAGGAATCAACTTAGTAAGTGTTTCATAGCAAACATATCAGCTGTACTTTAGAGCACCATTTTGAGAAGCCTGACAAATTGTAAATGTATTTTAGCATACATTTAGGCAACAGAGACGGGCCTTTTATTCAACATGTGCAACTTTAATTCCCTATGAAGTCTTTCAGGTTCTTCTGATCTGCATAAAATTTGCAGCAATTAATACCCCCATTTACATAATGCTTTTACTACAAGCTACGCCGAAGAACAAATGATTAATTAATGGAAAAGAGCAAACTTTGAGTGACTCATTTGGCTCAAAGCAGGAACCATGCCGAGCTGGTAGGCTCTGCAAAGCTGCTCCCTTCAAGGCTCACGACTTCGGGGCGATGGTGTACTGCAGTGTGGGCGAGCTTCCTGTCTGGCGCATAAATCCAATCCACAGCAGAAGTCCCACGGCAGCCAAATTAGCCTGACCTTTGACCATGTGGAATCAGTACGTAGTCCAAGAAAATCTAAGGAGGCCCTTAAAGTCTGATTCTAACATTAATAAAACAACCAAAAATGTTTTTATTTAATCACACTAAATGCGATTTAAAGAAACAAATATACTTGCTATGCTTTATACAGAGAATTTTGCACACAATAGGAAGGCAAAACAGAATAAGTGTGTAATGTGTTCCCATATATTTGTGTATTGATTTTTTGAAAATCGGTTAAAAAAAAAAGATCAGAGAATTTTCCAAAAATGTCTCTTGGGCATATTTATAATGTAAAAAATGAGGTCTTTTGTCTATGCATATAGAAACCAGAAGGTAAAAAATTGCAATTTTTTTCTCTCTGCTACTTTCTTCCTTTGACCAATCTGCTTTAGTTACCGTTATTTCAACCTTGTTAACCTTTTGTTTTCTCTTAGTGTTCTTCACACCTGGTCTGAGTTCTTGGTGAGAACATGTGCTGAGATGCTTCCAGTGACGCTCTACAACTGCTGCTATAAACTCTTTTTTTTTAGCATCCTGTGCTTCTAATTTAGCTTTCTGTCTCTTCAATCCCCCAGTCGGTCGTGGCAGATGGCTGCCTGTACTGAGATAGGTTCTGCTGGAGGTTTCTTCCTGTTAAAGGGGAGTTTTTCCTCTCCACTGTCGCTGCATGCGTGCTCAGTATGAGGGATTGCTGTAAAGTCAACGACAACACAAGCCATTGTTTTGGTCTGCTGATTCCAAAGGAGCGAATGCTGCAAGTCAATGACTCGATGCAATCTGCTGGGGTTCTTTAGATTGGAAACTCTTTCAAATTGATTTTTTATGATGTATCTTCGATTTTAATTGATTTTCTTGTAAAGTGCCTTGAGACAACATCTGTTGTAAATTGGCGCTATAAAAATAAACTCATTCTTGATTCTATACAAAATTAAATTAGGAAATCTTAGTTAACTCCAACAATGCAAAAAAAAAATCTAACAGTCTACAACATCACCAGCATCCTCAAATATCTAACATTACTTAAAGAAGTACCATGGCTGTTGGCATGTTTAAATATTTTCTTCATGTTTAAGTAAATAGGCCGCTTTGGATGAAACCTTTACCAAAAAGGACTACTACAATAGTGAAACTTTACTTTTCATTTAAATGAACAAATGTGTTGGACAAAACATACTTGTTGGGATACTTCCGGAAGATGTCCTTGATGACAACTATGGCCTCCTGCACCACATAATTGACCTTGGTCTGTATGAGATCCAGCAGTGTGCTGACGCAGCGCTCAGCTGATTGCTAATAAATGGACGAAGAAAAAAAATAATAGCACGGGCTGCTTTGAATAACAGGGTTCACAAATTTAAAACAGTAAAAGATTAAATAATTCAAAAAAACATAGCACTTTAAATTCAAGCTTAAAAAGAAAATGACCTGAGCATTTTCTTTTTGTTTGGTATAATGTAAAAATAAAAAAAATAAAAATGCTGATTAGTTTACTTCTACATGTCAGAAATAGACACAATGAGCCAAAAATCATGGCGTTTAGTCTGTAAAAAACTGTGCTTTACAGGAGGTCAATCATCATTTGCATGATTTTGAATGAGAGTTTTGCTTTAACTGCAACGATCTAAAAGTGGGCTAAACAGTATTTGATAAACAAAGCCACTAACCTCCACTTTAATGGCACAGCGGCCGATGGCCCTGACTGCTTTACGCACAAAGTCCACATCCACCTCAGTAGCATACTCTTTCAGCTCAGCCAGCACCTATAGAAAAACAAACAGGCAGGTCACTAACAGGACTTTTACTTGTTTTTATTTGCATCAGAGGTTAAAAGTCCCATATCGTATATTCTGTGTCCATATTGTAGATTCTGTGTAGTTAAATCCTATTTCTCGTATAGTTCTTTATATTTTATTATACTATTTGCACTCCGAATTTTCATTGCTACTATGTCCGAAGTCCCATATTGTAGATTCTGTGTTCAATCGTATTCTCGCAGATGTCTTATAATTTATTATAGTATTTAAAATCGCTATCAGGGTGTAAACTGGACCGGGGGATTAGAATTTCGTCCCACCTCATGTACCACATGTGATGTGATGACAAATAAAATTCCTTGATTGATTGAAAAAAAAATTCCTTGACATATTTTAGATTCTGTGTAGTCAAATCCTATTTCTCGTATAGTTCTTTATATTTTATTATATTATTTGCACTCCGAATTTTCATTGCTGCTATGTCCGAAGTCCCATATTGTAGATTCTGTGTCCATATTGTAGATTCTGTGTAGTCAAATCCTATTCTCGCATAGTTCTTATATTTTATTATATTATTTAAAAATGCTATCAGGCTGTAAACTGGACCGGGGGATTAGAATTTCGTCCCACCTCATGTACCACATGTGATGTGATGACAAATAAAAATTCCTTGATTCCTTGAAGTGCAGCAGAATATTAATGGAAAGTTATTTTATTCCAGCTTAGGCCCATCAAGATTCCCTCATTACATCATTTTAGATATTTGTTAGTCCAGTCTAGACACTTCACCGTTGTAGGATCTCTAATCTAAGCTTGTACTTCTAGGTACTCCATGTTGAAGCTATTAAAAGAAGACAGATCTACAAGACCGGTTCATAGTTGCTTCATGCTTGTTCCTTCTAAATCATTAGCAGTTAATTTCTGTCTTCTTTCTTCTCTCAACATTTTTCGAGCGACCTTGCTGACTTTTTGGGACAAAATGCTTGACGGTTCTGTAAAAATATCTTAGACATTTCACAAGTACAACATGAATTGATTTTTGTTCATTTTTTACTTTTCAGAGTCACTTAAATCTCTTTTGACTGTCCGGGTGTTGACCTCCTTTATTACAGATGCACATTACCTGATATGCTTAAATTCATTAAGTCTTCAAGGTTTTTTAGACTGCAATGATAAAATAAGCCTAAAAATGTTATGGTTATCATACTTTCTACATAACTGTACACACAGTGTTGTGGATAGGTGAATGGTTACCTGGGCAATGTTGGCCTGAGATGCGAGGCGAATCATTATATCCAACTTCTCCAGCTTGACATAAATTGGGTCGTTGTACTTGACAAAGAAAACCTTCATTTCATGCTTCAGGATTTCTGGTCTAAAAAGACAACAAACATATTTTTAAACCCAAAATACGACACAATAGAAAACACCAGTTATTAAGCTTTGTCAGAGCGTTTCTGTGGATGTACCTTCGCTGCACGATGAGGTTGATGTTTCTGAGTGCGACGTATTGCAGCTCAGGCTCCGCAGAGAGCAGCGTGACCAGAGGCGGGGCGAGCTTCTTCAGCAGAGTGCCGTAGTAGTCCAGATCTTTGGGGAGCATTTCCATGAACTTCATCAAAACTTTAACCGCTGACAACACCACTGCCGAGTTGGCATGGGAGAGCCGGGGGGTGACGCGCTCACAGATGCTGGCAGATGTTAATGGCAATAAGAGAGAAATAAACTGAGCTTATCCCACTGAAAAAAGGAATAATGTTATTGCTAGTCGCTATAAAAACAAATAATTTTACCTTTGGGACTCACGATCATCTCGAGGTGTGTAATTAGCCAGACAGTCGAGGATAAATATCTGCCCCCACTCTGTGCATTCATTAAGAGCCGTCAGCAACTTGTTTATGGTCTGAGGGTTTAGATCCAGCAGATTGCTGTTGGGATGTGACTCAGCAATTTCGGACAGAGCCGCCACTGCATTCGCTACGACCTACAGAGGAAGACCAGGGTTGAGATAAAAAAAAGTTTTGTGATGAGAGAAAAGGGGACTTTAATAAAAACAAAGCATATGTTTCTGAATAACCTGTTCGCCACCTGCAAAAAATGTAACTCAGTCAACCAATAATAAACAGTCCTACCATGGGGTTGGAGTCGGAAATTAGATCTTTGAGGGTGTCCAGGAATCCTTGGTCCTCCACCAACTGGGCGTTGATGTCGTGCAGCTTTGCTACACAGACTGCAGCCGTCTTCCTCACATAGGGGTCTTCATCCTTCAGACATTTTCTCAGAGGCTCACAGAGGTACTCTGTGATCTTATCAACACGAATACAGCCCATGGTTCGAACTGCGAGGGCTCGGATGAGAGGGTTGGGGTCTTCACAGTCCTGGGTGAGAGATTGACAGATGTTATAAGTTTCAGAAAAACATGCAGTTCTTTAACCTATTAATCATATACTCATATTCGCTTTTAATTTGGACTACCATGAGCATTTTTTCAGAGTATATAGTCATGCAAACAAATGGGTATGATCTTTTTAAATGAGAAGACACCAAAACCGATATTTGAGGCTTTAGAAGTCCTTGGATGGGTGAAAGAAATAACTCTAAGCAGCAATGCTGAGTTTCTTCTCATAAAATGTGTACAAACAGGTTTAAATTACAGACAACATTATCCAAATAGTAATTATGTGCAATTCACAACATTAAAATCCAGAACACTCCTGTTACTTAATAACAAATTTGTAAATTATATGCCTCCATTTTTCTTTCCTGATTACAAGTAAATAGTATTTAGAAACGAGTCCAAACTGCAGGTTGGTTTTTTTTTTTTTTATGTTGTCTAAGTAAAAACACAGTAATAACAGGCTGAGTTTTACCTTTACAAAGGTGTTAACAGCCATGATTGCCATGTCTGGTTGACTTTTGGCGTAGTTCATAAGATAGAGGTAGACCAGCTTTTTCAGCTCCAGGTTGTCGGTCTGCATGCAGTTCACCACATCTGGAAACAGTGCGCTGCAGCAGAAACGATCTGTTATAAGGCCAGCACCATCATTCACCTGGTCTGTTTCTGACATCGTTTGTGGTTCCCTACCTGACATCCTTCCCCACTGTCATTGATGCAATGACCTTTTTGACAGCCTCCTTCTTCTTCTCTTTTTTGTCACTGTTCAGCTCCGCCTTGAGCTCAAAAATCTCTCCTGAAAACAAAAAGGCCATCGTTTTATCATCACGACAAAGAAAAGGTGTTAAGAATCACTGTTACAGGCATCATGTTTCAATATGTTGTGGTTTAAAACACTTAAAATGTCCAAAAATATTACTCCTGAGATTTAAAATGTTTTAAGAAGTTCAGAGAAAGTGACCAGAGTTTTCTCCAGTTGTGAGAAGCGCTGAGTACGGCAGATGTTTTTCTGTTCACTGCCAGTCAGGTGATTTCAACACATTTCCCCCACAGAGTGAAAATAAAAGACAAATTCCCAAGGAAACTAAACTGGTTTCAAATTAGATGCTGCAAAAAGTGTTGGAGTAGATGGATGGCTCTACTGTTCTCATGTCTTTACAGGATATCCTGGGCCATCTCTATAGCTTACTTGCTATAGGTTTGGCTCCTGGAAGAGATCAGTCAGCCACTTTCTTCTTCTATCCAACTGGCTTTAGTTGCTGCTATTTCAACTGATAACTTTATCTTCATTCTCAGTGTTTTTCACAATGGTTGAGCATTTCAACGTTCTCCATCACCAGCAGTTCATCTGCTTCTTCGTTTCCCATCTCCTCAGATCCACAGTCAGTTGTGGCAGACGGCAGCTTGTACTGGGCCTGGTTCTGCTGGTTTATTTATGCAAAATGATAATTTTTCCTCTCCACTGTCGCTGCACAACTCAAGCGAGCTATTATGTACCATCCTGACACGCTGGTCCAGGAAAAGTGAATATGTCAAGTAAATGACTTGATGCAATCTGCCCAGTTTCCTTAGATAGAAATCATTTACAGCTAATCTTAATAACAAACTGACATGATTAATTGTTTGATAACTAGGGGGAACTGGAGTGTTTACATGATTGGATTTAATAGGAACTATCTTGTAAAGTGTCTTGAGATGACATGAGAAGAGAATTGGAGCTTTATAAATAAACTAAACTGAAATTCAGGACAAACCCTTTGTACCTCTGTAAAATGAGGAGTTATCTTTATTAACACAGAAAATGTAAGTGCTTGAAAATTCAATAGTGATATATCTGCACAATAAACGGAAACAAGAAGAGGTTCTCTGGTGTGTATAGCTATTAACATGTTTACAATGGTTTTACTAAGTAAAGTGAGTTGAATCCCAATCTGTGAGGGTTTTCTTTTAAGTCATCATGGGAACATTTTCGTAGGATAACAAAGTTTGTTTATAAATGCATGTTTCTTTACACAAAGCAAGGTAATCTATAAACATGTCAATAAAAGACCATTAAGGTCTTAAATTTAATCCTAGGCCATTAAGAGTTGATAGGTTAATGTAAACAGCTGCCTTAAAGTTTATAGTTTAAATATTTTTTTCTATTAAAAAATTATTATCGATTCAGTTATTTTGGAACCAACAAAATGTTTTCACATCGATTATTTATCTTCTCTAGGACAGACATTTAATATATTTATTTAGAAAGTCTTTTTTACATGAATATTTAAAATAGCTAAACATATGAACATATTTATGAACAAATAGTAAGATATCAGACCTTTCTTGGTAGTGGTGAAGTACTTGGAGTCCGTCATCTTGGATCCAAACTGCCGGTTCTCCTGGACAAAAAAACAGAGGATAAAAAGGATGACTGGCGTGTTTTTACCCGAGTGAAATGTTTCAGTAGCCCAGCAGGAAACACTGGAAGTGCAAGCAAATGGAAATAAAGGGATTTCCAGAATAGATAGCAGCAGATCAGGAAAGAAAACAAAAGATTTTGCTGAGAAACCAGATTCCGGCAAACTTCTTTAGAGATAAAATGTCAAAATATGCCCTAAAACCTAAAGCAAGAGTCGTTTTTAAAAAATCCATTGTTCTTTGAATAAATAGTTTGGTTAGAGTTCTGGAACATAAGCTGTTTGCTTCAATTGTCATTTAAGGAGCTACATCCCTTTTCTACAAAAACACCACAAATACCGATTTCTTTGTTATTTTAGTGAAACAGGTCCAACTTCAGTAAAATCAAACAAAGCAAATGAATAAACTTGTAGTTAAAACCACTAAAAGGAGAGTAATACCACAAGAGCTTTTCAGTGCATATAGGGTTTGTTGTGTTCTTTTTGTTTTTGTCAAAAAAAGGTAGTGAATAAAATAAAAAAGATATAAACACAAAGTAACAGAAAATGAACAGCAACACACATTTTTCCTAAATGTGTTTTGTTCTTTTTGACAGGAATAAAACAGATTTAATTAACCTATGTAAGTTATTTAAAATGTTATGAAAATCCATTGAACTGTTATTGACTAATCAATTATATGTGAAGCTTGCTGGTCAGATTAAAGGATATTAAACATACTTTTCAATAAGTACAAAATTATTTATGAAACATTTTTTCTTTTATTTTTTATAATTTAATATTCTCATAATAAATGCTGTGTTTATCAGCTTTAAGCAAAAAAAGGCAGCATAATACAAGAAATAAAGGATTGAAAAACATTAGTCTGAGAAAATAATTTGTTTCCCTTAGTAAATTGAGTTACTGTAATAAATTAACTTTCCAAATATGATCCAAATTATTAAATTTGAATGTATAATTGTCTACTAAATCTCATGTTCAACAAAACCTTTGTAAATGCAATTTCAGATATTGTGCATCTCTAATTGTTGACCTATAAGGCTGACCATGTACGTCATCTGCTGATCTGATGGTGACCAATATCTGTTTGTCTAAAGTCAAAGTGTGCAATACACAGAAGATTAGGCCTCAAATGTTTTATGCTAAAATCCTGAACTCTGTTAAATCACTATTCATTCACAGTGTCTTATTTCAAGTGAAGATATTGCTATCATGTCAGCCTTTTTCCATTTATAATTAGTGTATGTGATGCTTATTTTTAAAATAGTGTTATCTTACTTAAATGTCTCACGAGAATTTGATGGTACTGTTCATACTCTATGGATGTGTTTAAATGATTGATGACAATCTTAAACGACAGAAAGACTTCTCTGTTTCAGATAATGTCTCCTATGAGAGCACAAAATCAGCTAAAGGCAGAAAATTCAAGTAGTCTGAAATATATCAAGTCTTGGTTGTACATACTATTAGCCATGATGTTTTCATTTATAAGCAAAAACAGCAACATTTAATCACGACCCAAAATCAAAATAATCTATTCTGTGCCTTGTAACCCAGCTGTCAGCAGAAACAAGGTTAAAAACTTCAGTTTTGCCTGGCAGGTTGATGTCAACATCCGACAGGTTGCTAGCTTCTTGATACCGTTGACCCAACTGATGATTAGCTGGCTAGCTAGCGATTTGAAGTTCGGTTTTACAGACGATTACTATGCATACTAAACCAACCCGAATACACATTTTTATTGCATAATCACAAATAACAAACTCCAATATAAAATACCAGATAATTTTTAAAATATTCAACTTAGCCGCGAAGAAGTGGGGATATTCGCAAAACTGATTAGCATTTAGCTAACATGACGATAACACAGTTGACACACTAAATGTTTACATAAGGGAACGTAAACTTAACCACAACACAATGGTATAGGAAGGAACCCGATCTTCAACCCTCGCCATATTACTCACGCACAACTGACTGGCCCATTCTTGCATGTTTTCGGCAGTTAAGACAGATGAATGAAACCGAAGCTAAAGGCTAGCGGCGCCGCTGCTGCTGTCAAGAGTCGGTTGGCTACCAGCTCTCTCAGAAGTGACCTTCTAAATCGAAGCTTAAGGAAGCCTTTCCCGGGACAGATAAGCTCTTAATCCGTCAGGCCTACTACAGACCTCACCCCACGAATTAGCCGAGCCTTCTGGAGTCAATACGAAGCTCGCCGCAACAGTAAATTAGCAGAGAAAAGCTCCAGAAACACCTTACCGTTTCAGGCGTAGCAGGAGCTGCGATGGCCTCCGTCTCCTCCCACGTGATTTACTTCCGTCTTCACCCCGAATACCGACTAACGAGCAACGTCAGCCTTCATTTGTTATGTTGCTTTGCTCTCCGCAATGGCGGTGATGGCAAAGTTAACAGAATAAAATAGATTATTTTAGACTGGAAATGTCCTTTAAAGTTCCATATTCAGGGTGCTGTACCAGCAGCAGGTCAAAGATAAGAGGAGAGGCATGCATATATGATGTGCAAACATTAATTAACTATGACTAATGATGGTTATAAAGTCTAAAAAATATTGAAACCATTTCACAAAATTTTATGCGCATGCGTACATCACAACATTTGAACCCAGATCCCACTTCAAGCCAAACATTTTATTTTTGAGGCCTTTTAAGCTGTTTTTTTGTTTCTTTTTTAATATTGATATCGTTTTAGATTATTATTTCATATATTCGTATACTATTAATATTAAATGATGCAAATGTGGTTTAAAGGTCTTGCATGTAATTAAGGTTTGGATCCCGTTTCCATTTGTATAAATTGAGTATGAGTGAGTGCGAATAAATGTACATAGAAGCTCAGATAGAAATTATCTGCATGCAGCTATTTATGGGAGGTTTTCTTTTAAACCACTTCAAACATTTATTAAGTGTAAAATAAAATAATGCGTAGTTAAAAAAAACTTTTCAATCACATGAAGTAAAACACAAGAAAAATACCTTTAAAAGTGTTTATTACATGAACAACTTGAATGCATTTATTGAATAAAAAACGTGTATTTTCAGTTGATATTGTGTACTTACACAGTACACGATATCAAGCATTCTGTACATCTTTCTCAATTTTGTCTCATGACATTTGTGCACATAAAAGCAAGCCATTTTTTTATATTTAAATAACAATTTTTAAAAATTTTAATATTTTTACATGTGTTCTTGATGTCACAGTTTACGTAGCTGGTAGGTTTAAGCTACCAGTAATTTAACATTTGAATGTGTCAAAACAAATTAAAACTTCAACAAATTAAAACATAGTTAGCAATTTGTTTATACAAGTAAAACCCAAGGCTCCAAAAAGACTAACATACAATAAATTACTTGAGGCTGTCTGTAAAAGTTGGAAACCTGGCCAAAGGCGTTTTATTTTTCTTAAGGGTTTTTGCCTTTTTTTGGGTGGCAATATCTAAACAAATTTCCTCACATTGCTGGATTCTCCTGATCCCTGTTCTCCTTCTGTTCAATGGACATAGAGGTGATCTAAGCCCATTGAGAAGCTGACGCCATAAATAAATAAATCAGAGCAACATCTTTATCCTTCTGTACTCCAAGCTCAGACACATATCCATACCACATGTACATACATACAAGCATACAAACAATCTCTATACTGTCTTTGTAGCCCATTCACTTACAGTGTGATGCAAAAACCATTTTTCCCACAATATCAACAATAAACCCCTTCTTACAAGATGTTTTGCTGTTTCAGCAAAAAGCGTTTATATCATTTGACAAAGTCTGAACCCTTTAATTACGTGAAATCGTATTGTCAGTGTCTCTAAGTAGACTCGGGTCTCCAGCACTGATGAAACAGATGCAACAAAGCTAACAACACCTTCCTATCCAGTTACACCATGAATTATTCAAGCCCTTTACACACACTCAGGTTAAAGCCTAGCTTCATCCATCTGTGTCCATCTGGACGTTCCATTGTTACTGGTTCTAGTCACCACGGCTTTACTAAGTAAACATATCCAGGACAGAAATACAGAAAATGTCTCATTTAGCCACTAGGTGTCCTGTTCAGGTTGTGTATTTTCCGCAACAGTCAGAATGGATTACATTGGTATCTAATGAACTGTAAGGTTGCATCAGATTTAATGCACAATTCAATTTATATATATATATTTTTGGGATTCACATTCATTACTTCCGGTCTATTTATCCAATAAACAGTAAATTGTGTTGATGTGGTGTTGCCAAATTCAAGCTATAAAAACATTCAAAAATAAGTTCATGACAAAACATTTAAGGCAAAGGGAGTCGTCAAGGCAGTTTTCAACATCATGTGAATTGCATAGGGTTAGGCATGATGGGCCTTATTACATGAACTTATGTACATGAACACTGTATATTCAACGCCTTCTATTTACAAAATACCCACACATCACGTATTTACACATTCATTCTCTTCAGCGTGTGATTCCTGCTCCGGATTTCTGCCAAACTCTGAACACTGCAGTTCTGTTTGATTAAAAAAAAGAGCTCATAACTTTTAAAAGTCAGTGGCAATGACGCAAATAAGACAAATATCAATTCTCTGTTGTTTTTATAACTGATCCATTGAAAAGTATAAATTAAAACCATATACTGCATTAAAATAAACAGATACATAAAAATCAATTTCTAAATTATATAAATATTATTAACCTTGACTACATTGACTGGCTGCTGTACAGACTGTTGTTTATACTATATTCATCATCACACTGTTGTTAAAATGTAAATTTGTATAACTAATCCTCATATTAAGACCAGCAATGTGTAGAATCCTGCAGTGTTAGTGCCAGTATTCTGACTACTAAAGTAAACTGAGATAAAATGATCGCAACAGAAAAAGGTCCATCTGACCATAGGTTTAGTGTTTGTGCAGTTTTATAAAGATGTAGCGTCATATACCTGGCACTTTACCATGCCCTGCGGAGCAGCACATTGCAGCACATATGCTCTTTCTATCCCGGGATGTCAACTGTGAGAACGTGTAAAAAAAACAACAACAAAAAAAAAAACTACATGATTGGCAAAAACAGCCCTATGCCATCAATGTCATAATATAAAACTTAAGACCATTCCTTTGGTAATGAAAACATTTGGCTTGAGTGCAAAACAAGCAAAATATACCCCTGCAGGGAAACAATGGAGATGCATCAAGAAAAAGTTAGTAATTGGAATTTGATGATTGGCCTGGGGAATCTCTTTATATGTAGAATTACCTATTGAAGGCATTAACAAGTTGTTCTAATCACCAAAACTAGTGCAAAAGTTAGTATAATAGAATTAAATTTAGGATGTTTAAGATGATTTTTAGTATAAGGAACTTTTAGACAGGAAACTCTTTCCTATGGAGAAAAAACAAAATCTATCCAGAGCTGACTTCAGTCAAATATAGGAAGGCTGAAGTGGCAAAGTTTCTAATTTTTATTTGCTTTAACTCTGCCTTTCATGAAAAAAGCCAGATATAGAAATGACTGCTGACTTTTAGTCAGCAGTCATTTCAGCCATGTCAGTCAAGTCAGCGTTGGCCTCTACTGTACAATCTCTTTGGAGAACACAGGGAGAATGTTATTTATAGCTGATAGGCTAAGGCTTACTACACTAACAATGTTAAATGCCATTAAAATGGCTTGGTTTTAAATGAGTAAAACAATGTTTTTGAAAAGCTGCTGTGATTTCAGCATGGCTTTACGTACATTTGTTAAAGAACTTTGATGTTTAATAATCGACTCAAATTTCTATTACCAGGTCAAAGCTTTTTAAAATCCAGAGATCAGAAGTTGTCCACAGATTTTTTTATTGGTGCATCTCTTAAAAAGTCTTAATCAACAATTGTTTTTAAGATGCATTAACGACAGCGTATTTGCCCAAACACAAGCCTGTTTAATTACAAAGTAGTCAAACATCCTGTTGAAGCAATCAGTTTTGTGCTATAGCTCCAGTGTCGAGGTTCCCCTGTGCAGGGTAGGAGCAGGCTTTGTTCCCTACAGCTGGGGGGTGAGATTGAGGATGGATCATGTCTGTGAAGCTCTGGAGCAAGTTGTTACACGAAGCAGGATGGGAGGTTCTACGAGACAGTGGTGGCGTGTTGCAGGGTGAAAGAGTTTTGTTAGTGTGTACATTTTTTTGTCTGACAGGTGTGGGGATTCGTGAAGGGGTGTTCTGCAACCTATCGTCAACTCGAGGCCTCGATTTTACACCCAGCTTGTGCTCTGAGATTGTGACTTCTCCACTTTGCCCATTTTCCCCATTGGTTATTTTTGATGATGGCGAAGGAGACCCAGAGCGGGATTCACTCAGGCTAAATGACATTAAGGAGTTTTCACTTGAGGTATCCTGGAAAGAGCAGTCCTCAGAGCGGGCAAGTGGTACAGGTGATGGACAACCTTCTGGAGGAAGAAGGTTATCACTACTGTCACCATTTTCAAGATCATAAAATAGATTTGGCTGGTGATTTTCTAGAAGAACATCCCCCTCTGTCATTGACTTCAACCCAAGGTGACACTGTTGATCTAAGAGCCCATCTGTAGGAGAACACTTACGCTCTCCATTCATATTCGTACTATCCACAGCAGGTTGGGGGGGGAAGTGATTCATTTGCTCAGAATCAGTACATCTAAGGCCAGGCAAAGAAGATGGTGCTTCTTTTTTGTCAACTACGCTAGAAATTGCTGGGAGCTTCTTAAAACCCCCTTTACGTTCCCCCCAGTGTTCACGCTCTGCTTGACCAAAACCATCACGTTCTCCGAGATTATGTCCATAAAGTATATTTAAAGGGTCCTCGGGTTGGAAATGTCGGGGGATTGTCCTCCTGGTTTCCTTAAGGTAAGGCAGAGTTCCAATCTTTGCACCCACGTTTATAGAAGAGGTGGAGGAGTTTGAGGAAGAGGAAGCAGAATCCGACAGAAAAGGCTCAGTCAGTGCATCCGCTACCTGTAGGGTCGCTCTTCCTACAGACTTACCAGCCAAATCTTCCCTGACTTGCTGGGTATTGGCGAGGAATTCTGCCTCGAAGCTGCGAAAGAGATCTTGTTCCTTCTCAGGGTCAAAAGGTGGCAGGATCTGGTAGTTTACCTTGTCCTCTCCAGTTTCCTGGTTCTCAAGGTGAGAGATGTTTTTAGGTTGACCTCGCTCAGCTGATCGAGGAGCCAGTGAGAGCCGAGGAGAGCGGGTGGCACAGTTGTTAGAGTTGCGAGGAGATGAGTGTGGTGGACGTCGCCCTCCGGAGTTGACAGGGGGTAATAGTTTGCCTTTTCCTGTTGATGGTGAGCAGGGCACTTGAGTTCTAGGAGTAGTTACAGTCTTCTTTATAGGGTTGCTGTTAGTGCTTTGGACTCTTTTAACAGGTGAGTTGGTGCATGAGAAGGATTGCTTCTTACTGAAACCAACATCTGGTCTGGGAGAGGATGCCTGCTTAGGCAGATCTACTTGTTTATCTGAGGGTAGTCGCTGCGAGGTCCTAGGAGAAGAACTATGTGCAGGGCTGCCATCATTTGACAAAGTGCTGCCAGATAACTTACTCTGGCTGT
The DNA here is from genome assembly GCA_032876305.1 of Orestias chungarensis. Lineage (NCBI taxonomy): Eukaryota > Metazoa > Chordata > Actinopteri > Cyprinodontiformes > Cyprinodontidae > Orestias > Orestias chungarensis. The sequence goes on from JAVLVB010000003.1 coordinate 3,327,187, forward strand.
GAGACCGAGGAACATGGAGCCTCCTCTGGCCCTCATTTCCAACAGAGCGCCCTCTGTCTGTCCGAGATGTCCTTGAACCATCAGAAGATCCTGTTGGTGGGTTTGGTTTAAGTGACGTTGGAAGTGAAGAACGCTCTCGCGACTGGCTACGTGCACGAGGCGTTGAGGAACGTGTGGGTGGGGTTTGATTGCCCACCACTGCCCTGTCAATCACATGCTTCCCTTCTTTACGATTGACAAGCAGTACCACCTGTTCACCGGAACGTCGTGAAGGACCCCCAAGTGACTGTCGTGCTCCTCCTCCTCCTCCTCCTCCTCCTTTAGAGGATGCTGTAGAGGAATCACTACCTCCAGAGAGACGTCTTGTCATAATTTCTTTACTCCTGCAAAGACAGTATTAAAATAACACCTTACACATGAACTCCATAACATTTATATCTCAATATTCAGTCTTTATTTAAACAGTGCTACACAAAGAATCCATAAAACTTCCAAATTTGTTACCCTACAGCCAAAAATATAAATTTATTTTACTGGAAGTTTATTTTATATACCAGCATACCATAGTATGCATATAGTATATATGAAGTTGAAGGAACCCAAACTTTCAGGTCTTAGGTCTATACTTTATCTGGACCTTTCAGCATACATAAATCAGCTTTGATCTAAACTTATCCCTTTTAGGTCTAGCTGTTTAGATCATTGTAATGCCAGGCCTAATACTGGAAATAAATATATTTTACAGAAGAAAACTTAAACGGTTAAAAGCTTATAAACGTCCTGTGTTTAAAAAGGGACTTAAAAGGGACTCTGTTCTTTGTCATTTCTGTACAATAAAACTATTAATCTGTAAATTAATGGACAGATCTTTATACAAATATTACCTGTGTCTTTCCCATATTAGTATGTCATTAGGAGAGAACCAACATTGCTTTTTCAACTTAAACAACTGAGCCTGACGTAGTTTAATACTTAGTGGAATTAGAAATTAAAATCATATATATCATTTAATTTGAATATTAACCACACAAAATCTCTTATTTTATTAAATCACACAGAATCCTAAACCATTCAATTTAAATTTGTGGTTGTATCGTAATAAAATTTCAAAAAGCTTAAGGTATGTAAACACTTTTGTACGAAACTTTGTTTTAATATATATATAGGGGGTAAAAAGTGCAATTTTGGAACAGCTCTTAAAACACCAACAAGAGTTTTTTTCCTCATTCAACGGTGTGGCGTGCAACGAGTTGTGATGAGGATACTGGATTCTCACAGTTTCTCTGACCTGAGGTTCATGTGTGTCTTGAAGAGAGAGCAGAGACAGCGAAGGGGGATTACAAGGAAGATGAGAGCATCTAGGGGCAGGATTAAAAGTCTCACAGATTTTCAAGCCGTACACATACCACTAGCCTTTCTTCAAACAGAAAACACTTTGTGGTCACGAATCTAGTGCACCGTCAGGTTTATCAGTTTATTCCTCACATAAAACTAAGATCTGGAGAACTGATTGTACAGAGTTGCTGTCATTTCCTGAATTTGAAAATTTAAACTATGCTATTTAATACAGACATGGCTCACTCAAGAAGCCAGTCACATGTTTTCATGAGCACTGCTCTCTTGACAGGATTACACTCCTTGTCTTCAACTAACTATTTGAAACCGTAACACAGTTAAACACTTATTTATTAGAAAAATAGGTCAACCTAGACTTTTTTCTTATTGTCTTTCCATCTTAATTTTGTATAATAATCCTAAATTTATAAGCACTATTTTGCTAAGAAAGACCTGCAGCACATCAAAGAAGACTGGTACTTGGTTTCTGTCCATCAAGAAAAGAGAAATTCACAATCATATTATGATATTTATCAAATATGATAATTGTATGAATACTTGTGGAAGACAGAAACGGGGGAAGAGTTACTTATCCAGTGTTTTCTACGTTTTACCCACAAGAGGGTGGTGCAGAGTGCAGCACAGGTGGAATTATCAGGGCAAAGTCAACGCAGATTAGATAAATCTGCTCTGGTCTAATCTGGGGTTTCCTGGCAAGTTTATGCACTATGAATAAGTCCCACTCTGCGTACCTGTGTGTCCATAGGTGCGCACCACAGAGTGGGCAGCAGACACTGAGCATGCCCAGTTTTGGCAATTGTAAATTCTTGCATCGCACTTATCAGCGCAGAGGTGAACACACTCACTTTAGGGGATTAACGTGCCGCGGCTCGGAGCGATCTCTTGGCGGCTGAGGTAGCAGAGTTCGACCTCCACCAGTGTCCACCTCCGTACGGACAGCGGCATTTCGGGATCGACCTGGTCGTGTGGAGGAACTGGAGGAAACACCTGGAGCAGAGGGAGGCTCCAGGGAGCGCCTGTCGTTGGGTTTATAGGTCGAGATACCCTCATTCCTCCAGTGTGGGCCTGGGCTAGTGGAACGGGATGAGTGGGCACTGGAGGACTTGCTCTGGGCTCCCTGGCTTTGACCACTTGCTTTAGCCTGGTGATAGCGGTGAGCTGAGTGGGAAGAAGCAATGAACATTTAACCATCAGTGGCCGAGGTCATGTACAGTTAAGCCTGCGGTTAAGAACTACACCACACCACATTAAAATCTGAGCAGCAGTAGCTGCTTGACAGAGACATAAACACATTGACAAAAAAGTCAGTCAAAGCAGTTTGGCAAGTTTGACTAGATCGACAAAATGCAAGACAAACAAATTTCCCGTTGCTTTTAGTGGTTACAGGGATAACAGTCAGTGTATGGTATAAAAATACTGATTCTCTGACTCTTTAGGATCGAGTCAGTTCAAGATGGTAGGCCTCTCCCAGCAGTGTTATGTTAATGTAGTTGTTTGCAGCTTAGCGTTTCAAGTAACATTTAACAAGTAGAACAAGTAGAACAAGTAAGCAGTTCAAAGGAACAAAATGTCGTTCTTCTGGAATACAAATTAATAACAAATGTTGAAAAACAAAAGAATCTGTATTTTTTAATGGCCCAAGCAACTTTCCAAACAACTGGATTCTAAATTCCTTCTTTAATTCTATGATCATTCTATCATTACTCGGATCTTGGATATATTTTGCTCGGTTTTATAAGCATGTTAAGTATTTTATTGTATTCTAAAGCTAATTCTTACCAACTGCAGAAACCCATGCATGTTATTTTTTTTTCTAAAAGTCATCAGCCTGTTTACAATTATTCTAATTAATTGTTGAGTTGTTTTAATCTGTGTATCCTGTTGCATTACAAAACATTTTCAGCCCTGTTTAAACTTTTGGAGCATGTGCAGTGGCCAGCAAAAGGCACGGGAAAGAAACTCAAATGTAACATTTCTGTTTGGAGATCAGAAAAGGGTTCTTGGTTGCATGCATCCAATTCAACCAACTTGAATGGAAAGTTGAAACCGTAAGTTTATGTATACTGAATAAAAAAGCTACGTTTTGATTTGATTAAAAACAGTTCTTCTGTATTTCTTAGCTTTGCCTTTCAGCTGAATGACTTGGATTTGCACATTTTGGACCACAACACGTTTATCTCTGGGACACAGAACCCGTCTACTTGCTAATCGGAAGGATGGTTTGGTATCATTCCCCTCATTTGCCTTTGTATCACATCATATTTATTCCCCAGGGTCACAAAATGTCATGGATTACAAATTAGACATCTGACCTCTGATCAACTTTAAAAATACAATTAAAGCACAAAAAAATGTTTTGGTAAGGGTTTTTAAAAGGACTACAATAATCTAACTATTCTGGCTCAAGTAATTTTGTCAGAAATAACTATTAATTTCAACAGATTTTATTCATCACCGACTAAATTTATTAAAATTAAAGTCTGAGGATTTAGTTTTACAATAAAACATCAAATGTTTTCAGTTTTTTTTAAACATCTGTACAAGAAGTCATAGATGCAGCATTTGTTTTTTATGCAGCTCGTTAGCTACTATAGTATTTATGAAACTTATGAATCACTTTATTCTTTATGGTTTTACATTTAAGACCTCTAAAGGCTGCTTTAAAAGTTTGTGAGCCTTGTGGGTAAACAACTTTGCGAATTACAGGGTTGACATGATTCATGTTGTGCATGTATATTATGGGTTAGTGTGGGCTGTTCAGGACTCAAAGTGACTAAATAATTTAAATAGCAGTTTTGGAGTTTTACCACACCTACATGTTCGTTTTTAGCAGGAAGTAATTGTAGTCAAGGTTTAGTATGACGCAGACTGGCTAAATGATCTCATCTCCCAAATCAGTATAACTGAAACAGAGGAATTAATGTTATAAAGAAGTTTATCCTACATCTCTGTACTACAAAGTTAAGCCCACAGCCTCACAAATTGTATTAATTATCCAACACATAAACAAAAAAATCCGTTTTGTATGGGCCTAATAAAGAGCAGGAAATGACCTCACCATATGCGGCACAGCGACACGGATCGTGCTTGTCCAAATAGTGCTCCAACGTGTCCCAGCCCCCTCCGACACGCACCATCACATGAGTCCGAAGGACCTGACGTCAAAAAAGAGAAAACAAGGGTTCAATAGATAAAGCGAATGGAACAGACATGCACATTCAAATACAAATAAACCTTTTTATGAACACAACACTCCATAAATATGGAAATTTTATAAGCGGGGCCGCTTGTTAAAAGCTGCCCTTCTCTTATCCCTTTCTTTAACTTTGCCAGAATTCCTCCTCCCGTCATCATCCCCAGCTGCTGCCATTAAAAGGTTTGTCCATTGCTGTGCCGAACGATAATCAGAAAAAATTAGGCAGCATAATAAAAAACAACACAGCATATTCTCCTTTTGGGACCTCTTGGCAGAGATTTCATTTTTTAGGAGCATTTGGAAAAAGGAGTTTCAGGATAAGTTAAGAGAGGAGAGGTTGGGGTATATCACTTTCCGCTTTCTGACGCTTTTCTCAGAACACACCCACCAAATCAGACCGAGAAGCCTCTCTGCCTCCAGGCAGAGGCCACCTCCGCTGAAACTGAACATTTTCCTTAATGTGACAGGTCTCTGGATGCACCTCGCTCCTTTGGGTTGTGTAACCCACTCTGTCAGCCACATGTTTCAAAAGGCTGCTCTGCCCCGAATGCAAGGGCATCTCAGCCAATCCATGCTGTTAAATCTGAATAAGCTAGCACAGAGGTTATCTAATTTGCTTTAAAAAACATGGGTCTGCATCTAGTCCGCATGGCTGTGATCAAAACGAGAACGCAGAGGAAACCTGCAGTCTCATCCTTTACCTGTTGTTTAATGCAGTCTGCTGCGACTTTGCTTCATCTGCTGTGCTGCCCTTTTACATCAAATCCATCAAAAGAGCTCATCTGCTTATCTCTATCAAACCAGGGGTTTAAACTGCTTACTGGCCACTAAATTGACCGGTTTACTGTCCGTGTGTTGCAGTGTGACCACCATTAAGCCAGCACTGTAAACCACGTGCTCCATAACATGCTGTCATATAAACATCACTGCATTCAGACGTGCAAAACACATGCAATACATTATCTAAGACATCTTTCTCACTAATTATCTATGCCTGTTTGTTAGATTTTTCAATACTTTTATCTAACTTGTTTGTTGATGTTTTTTTTAATCAGTGAATAACTGTTATGATTGTGTCAGCATCTCCGAAAAAAAACTACCAAAAAGGCTTCACTAGAGTGCAACTATAAACTTACACGTATTTTTTCATTTTGTTGGTAAGTAAATGTCTTCAGTGGGCGAACTAATCATTTATACAGAAACCGAAGTCTTTAAAGGAAAAAGCAATAAAAGACACATGACCTTGCAGTATTTTTACACTTTGACATTTCCAGAATTTATGTCACAAACACAAATTTCATGTATTTTGTTTGGATTTTTTTAATGTATTTTGTATTTGGCCAAAATATAGCCAAATACTGGATTAAATGGATTTTTCAATGTATTAAATGTATTGCCAGAGTTGACATTAAAGCCAACCAAGTTTTTAAGCATGGGAAAAATCCTGATTCAACTGAATCTCTGTGACAAGACTTAAAAAAATCTGCTGACACTCTTCAGCCAGTCTGACCGATTTTGAGCTGACTTGCAAAGAGCGTAAATATCGTAAAAGACGTGTAGCTCTACCTGCAGAGACAGCTGGGTGAACAAAACATTGGCTCGGGGAAAACTGAGTACATTCGAAAAATTTGTTTAACCCATAGATCTATTCATCACATCAAGTTTTTGGTTTTGATATGACCAAATGTGGAAAATTTTTGTTTTTTTTAATGCTTTCATAGACAACTTTAAGTAAATCTGGGTGATAAATAGCAGGGGTTTCATACAATGGGTATTTAAGGTGAGACAAACAGAATAAACATTATCTTTGTGTCTTTCTTCTCTCCTCATGAAATGGATTTCTCCCTCCATCAATTAATCATTATGCAGGATTCATCAGCAACACAGGAGTTTCACCCTACAGCCTACATGTTAAGGAACCATGTTCCTTATAAATACTGAGCCTCAGCTGCCTGCTTTACAGACTGCTGAGGTGGGATCCACATGCTTTTTTAAGACCACACAGACCCGATCCCTGTTTCTATGGGAACAGCGAAGAGAGATGCTGCTTGTCAGCTTTGCTGAGGCGTGTTCAACCACTATCCTGATATTAAACTCAGGGTTCTTTTCAGTTGTTGTTCCTGGTGACTGAAGCCTCTCCTTGCCATGAAAAGTAACCCACACCCTGGAGACAAAAACATCCCATTACCCATCACCCCTCTGCTCACAGTGTGCTGTTTGCTTTCATGACTTCATCCCATTTCAATGTGAGACCCTTTTCACAGCTTTAGAGGCTGAATAGGAGTTTGTAGGCTACTAAACCATTTTACCTCCCAGGAAAAGAATAAACGAAGTGTGTAGGGTGCACTTGTAGCTCCTTAGGCAAGTGCATAATCACTGTCATACCCAGCGATGAATCAGCAGAGGGAGGAAACAGCATGAAGGGATCCAGCCTGACAAGTCAAAGGCTCTGAGACAAACACTCACAAGCCCCAACAAACCTCAGATATGACTCCACACCTGAAATGACTTCTTAAAGAGGCAAACACTGAACAAACATTTCACAGTTTTCCACCTAAGCGATTTGCTCTTATCCTAAGAGAAACATTTGTGGTTAAGGTGGTTTGCTATCAAATCACAAACCCTTTACATTGCTTAGTTGTTAAAAGAAACATGTAAAATCTAAACTATACTGCAACCGATTTTGAATCTTTCCCCAAACATTATGCCCAGGCTTGATCTCCAAGTGAAATAAAACAAAGAAAATTACTTTTTCGATGACAAGTAAAGAAGCGATCTCGATTGTAAGTCATTCGTAAAGCATTTCTACTCTCTGCAGCAACAAGAAAGAACAAAGACTGTATCTTACACTAAATGTTAAGAAAAGAAAGTAATAGGCACCTGACAATAGAGGGCCGGGAATTTAATAAACAGGCACTGTATAAATATTAAGAGGGTTACATATGCAAAATAACTATGTAAGTATGAATAGAAATTTCCAATATTTTCTGAAATGTGGCAAATTTAAATTTGGCAAATTTAAAAATATAAATTTGCTGTGGGGATTGTTTGGCTCTACAGTATATAAATACAAAACCGTTTGCAATTCAGTAACAGTTTCCTTGCAATTTTGGTGTCCTGTGTTTGTAATTTGCCTGCTTACAATAACATTCAGCCTGTTGGGAAATGCCCACATTATAATAGATGTTAGAGAATCTAAACTATTTTTGGAAGCACAGAAATTGGGTTTATTGCAGCGGATATCTTCACTGTAACATTGAACAATAACTGCGTCGATACAAAACACGTTCACTAAAACAAGAAAACAACTCGGACATTTAGCAGTGTAATAACACGTCACGGTTCACTTTGTGTCTTTCCCTTTTTTAAATTTATTTATTTTATATTTTTCAATTGACATGAATATTGTGGACAGTATGGGGGATAATGTTTACTGAAACTAATAACTGCATATATAGAGTATATACACTATATACCGAGTTTCTGTCGTCTCTATCTCTACTGTTTGACCTCTGTTTGGGTGCTCTGAAGTGTTGGGTCGGTTTTACAATCATGCAGAGTTGTTTCACATCCTTCTTACTTCTTTCTTTTAAGCCACTATTTAAGCCGAAATTTATCTTTTCCAAACAAACTAATTTGGAGAGACAAATTTTATTAATATAGGATTGTCCTGAGATAAACAATCTGCATTGTTTTGTTCTGTTTATTGTATTTCCAGCTGAGCATAAAAATATTTATAAAGTGAATGTAAATATTCAGTTTCAGCTACAAATATTACTTTAAAACCTGGGTCTATTATTTGTGATTCAGGATTAATTGGAAAATAATTGAGCAATTAAATCATTACAAACATCAAAACACAAACATTTTGCTTGATTTTTTATTTATTTATTTGACTCTGTGAGAAGGAGGATATCAAATAAAATCTCAATAATGCTGGTAGATCCCCTATGTCTTTATAACTCTAAAGGATAAAACTTCATCCACTACTTATATTCAACTATTTTCATAAAGGCTTTTTCTTAAGTGAAAAGTAGACTATAGTATTTAAATAAAGCACAACATACAAATAATGCCACCAGAAATGAGAAATAGTGATTGCGCTTGTGGTCAGAGAGTCTGACAGTGTAATTAAAATACAGGAAAACTGAACAGCCATCCAAAAAGTCCATTAATCTGGCTCCAGTACATCTAAGGCATCGGATACCAAATCAATGTTCTCTGATTCGGCCTTCCTGTAATAATCCACAAGGAATGGTTACGGATACGTTTCAACTGCTGAACTGGGAAAGATACGAGAGCGGAAATTACTTAAAGCTCTATTTGTGTCTGCATAGAAAACTATGCTTCCTGGGTGTGGGCCAGAGAAGTGCAACTTGTAAAAACTCTCAAAGGACAAAAAAATCACGGGGCTGTTACATGAAAAGCTTATGGTGCACCTTAAAGTGGTCTTACTCAGCCAAGCAGCTGAGTTTAATATCTGTTGCTTTATAAACCATGAGACAACACATGATGCCATATGTCAGCGCCATACGGTTCCACTCAATTGCTGCACCTTTTCAGAGCCAAATATAGCAGTATAATTATTCCAGTCTACAACATTTATGATCTCTGCTTTTTTTTTACTGTTTTAATTCAATTTAATCCATACAGCGCCACTTCACAGCGCATTCACAGGCACCTCAAAAGAAAAATTACTTCAATCCAGTCATAAAAATATTGCAATTGATCATAGTTATCAAACATTCTGATTTAACTTTAGTACGACAGAGCGTTAAGGTCACTTTGAGAAAAAACTCCAAGTGAGAAGAGGAAATGCATTTGTTTTGTTGCTTATTCTTTTTAAGATTACTTTTGAGTTTCTTAGGAAAAGGTCGAAACCACTCAAACGTGGAATCGAAGAGGAAGTATAACAACATAAAGTCAAAAGGACAATAAGAAAGTCACAAGAATAGCATAAATAAAATCAAAATGACAATTGCCAAAAATTTGGCAACACTCATGCTCTGATTAGATTGGCTAGGACTATTTAAAAAAAAGTGTTTCCTTTCAGCATATAAACACACTGTCAGTGCAAAATCTTAATCAGCATGGAAGTTACGCTTGTGCAAACCAAACCTGCTCGACAAGAAAACAGCAGTTTCAGGATTCAGCTTTTTCTTTAAAATATTCTGTCCACTTTATCATCAATATCTTCACTTTAATCACGAAACAATGTTTTTTTTTATTCAATCTTTATTCTCAATAATTTAACTTTGTTCTGTAAAAGAAGTGTGGCCCTAAAACTCCTTCATACCTTTGATATAAGTATGATAAGCCAGGCGACAGAAGCATGAATTAGACTCACAAATTATTTTAAGAAAAATAAAAATGATCATTTGCTGAGGGGGCTTTTCTCATTTTATCTCACAGATTGTTTCCTCCACCATACTTTAACGTTCCTCTAAGCTTTAAGAGAACAGACAGCTGCCATGTATTCATTACTATATCAGCGGAGCTACTTCAGTCCCGCATCGCCTCTATAACCAGACTGCAGTATGGAAACGGGTCACGCAAGGTTAACCAAGCTTTTGCCGAACTGCATAAATTCCACATATGCTCGGCTATGGCTGTAAACAATTTTGAGTTTCAGCAGTCCGGTGCGTGTGCAGACGAAGCTCGAACAAAGACACCAATGAAAGCTTCTATCTTGCACAATATTTCAAACAGTCATTATGATGAAATTCTTCACATCCTGCAATAAACGAGAAACCATTGAAAGCAACCATAAGGTAGTCGAGATGTGTAGTAGAATCTGTTACAACTACACTAATTTTTATTTATCTCTGATTTTACTAAAACATCAGACTTATGATACCATGTGTTCATGTCTATGTAAAGTATTAGGCATAAACAGGCTTGACTTGCGCTGCTTCTCCCTTCTTCTCAAAAAATTAAACTGTCCTTCTTTTTAATATATGTTGAAGTTCCTTTATTGAAACTCTTTGAAGGAAAAATAAGCTGGTACAAAATGAGAAACTGAATTCCTTGTTTTGCAAACCAATGGGGTAAAGTCTTTATAAGGAGGTAATTTTAAAATCTGAACCTCATTTTTGTATTTCCACAACATCTAAAAGTTTGATTAAAATCTAATCATGAGAATGTAATAAACAGAAAATCACAAACTGGATACCATATATCAGTTTAACTAGGCCGTTATCATTAGGCAGGCATGCACTTTTTAATTTTCGTGTTTGTATTTCGTATTAGGGTAAATATAGTAATTAAATCAAGTGTTAAATGTTAAAAGTACTGGAGCTGTATGTTACATAACAAGAAACACTCCTCTTTAAAATATTTTGCAAAAATCCTATCCATATTTTACATGTTCACTGCCCATTCAATTACAAAATCAAAACACATCGCAGCTTGTTAAAGAGTAACAACTTATATATATTTGACCTACCCGGATGAAGATCAATGCGCTGGAGTCTCCTACTTTGTACTTCCCTTCAGACACTTTAATCATAGGAAACTGAGCTGGACAGGAACATTGGCCAAGGATTTCACGTACCTGATGAGAAGAAGAGGAAAAAAAGATATTGAAAACAATTACGTCTCTTAAAAGTGACATACTTGAGGAGGACCCTGACAAAGACGCCTTCCTGTTTTCTTAAGGCGATCATGTTTAGTAATAATGACGTGTGATTGGGATTCAAAGTAGCATTATGATGACTCCACAGTGGGAGAAATAAAACATATTTTGGCTGCCAGAGAGTTACAGGATGTTGGACAATCCTCTTCCTGCCAAATCTCCTCTCCAAGCACCTCCTAGACAATAGAACTCAGTGTCTTGATATCTTATCATTACAAAAAGGTTCCCTCACCTAAAACTATTACTCACAGCAAAACATATCAAAAACAGGCATGTGTGCTTAATTATGAACACTCTCCTGGCGTGAGCAGTAAATGGCATGTTTTCTGTTTGTGTCATCATGAACCTAAAGGGTTAAAGACTTCAGAGAGCTGACTGGCGGTGGAGATGATGATGTAAGCAGGCGTGTGTTGCCAGCTGGGATCTGAATTGGGAGTCAGAGCCGGCGCCCTTGCTGTGGTCGAAGGGGGTGCTTATTAGGCAA